>CAUYRT010092538.1:0-50230 GCA_963574885.1 Lepilemur ruficaudatus | reverse complement strand
CCTGAGCAAGAGCGAGACCCCGTCTCTACTAAAAATAGAAAGAAATTAATTGGCCAACTAAAAATATATAGAAAAAATTAGCCGGGCATGGTGGCGCATGCCTGTAGTCCCAGCTACTCAGGAGGCTGAGGCAGGAGGATCACCAGAGCCCAGGAGTTTGAGGTCGCTGTGAGCTAGGTTGACGCCACAGCACTCTAGCCCGAGCAATAGAGTGAGACTGTCCCAAAATAAATAAATAAATAAATAAATAAATAAAAATAAACTAGTGTCCTTATAAAAATAGCACAATGTATTTTTATTTTAAAACATATTCAGCTATGGGTGGTATATTTAAAAAAGAGAGAAAAAGAGGAAGAGGAAAACAATTAGCAAATGTCAGGTTGTAAAATAGAAATGGACCAGCAATTGAGGAAGAGCTGCTGGTTGGGAGAAAAGATGACTCACACAGTAAGAGCATTCACTGCCTCAGGGACAATGGAAGGAGAGCCCAAGTCACACATGAGTTAAAGAAGATTCATGTCTACAAAATGTTCTAACTGTCACTCGCTAGATGTGTGACTTTAGGTAAGACCCTTTTAATATCCCAGAATCTCAACATGGTTAATTGTGCAGTGTTTCTTTCTATTTATAGTAGAGATGGGGTCTTGCTCTTGCTCAGGCTGGTTTCGAACTCCTGATCTTGAGTGATCCTCCCGCCTCGGCCTCCCAGAGTGCTAGGATTACAGGCGTGAGCCACCACGCCTGGCCTCTTAAATAGTCTTGATGACAGATTTGTGTTAAGGGCTTATCCTTTATACATGAATACTTATGTGAGTGTTTATTACTCTCATGTGGATCCCATGTGGTTTGAAGAATAGATTAAAATTAAGAAAAATACGTTTTCATTTGCATGTGGAATTCAAAAAAATAAAATGGATAATAGTGGATTGAAAGTAGTGTATTCTAGGGTCTTGATACTGTTGAATCTTTGTACCCATCATGGGAGATCTAAGTTGTCATAGCAATCTATGTGAATTTGAATGGCACAAGCTTCCCTAATGTCCCAAAGATGGCCAATAAGAAGGATATCTGCAGCTGAGCATGGTGGCATGCACCTGTAGTCCCAGCTACTTGGAAGGCTGAGACAAGAGGATCTCTTGAGACCTGGAGTTTGAGACAACCCTGGAAACACAGTGAAACCCCATCTCTACAAAAAAAAACACAAAAGGACATCTGGAGGAAGAAGTCCTGTGTTCCCCACTCACTAAGCATTATAAATAGCTGCACACAGTTCTGCAAGGGAAAGCTATAGAAGTGTACTATCTGGCTTTAGCTCCTACTGTGTCTGAAGAGTTGCTGGGGGTGGATGGGAGACATCACTGCATAGTGTTGTGGTAGGCTGCAGTGTGCAGTGTTCCCAGATGTTTGCTCTCTGTCACATGCTTCGGCCAACCAGATGTGAGTGGGTGCTACAGCCAAGTCATCTAATGTTAGCTTACATGCAATTGCATGCTTCCTCTTCAGCCCTCTGTCTTCACTCTTTACCATGAGAAGAGCAGGTCTCAGACAGTGGCTGCTCCTGCAACCTGGGTTTGGGAACGAGAACACACACGAGGCCTGTTGAGCCCAGCCAAGTTCAGCAGGGCCCAGCCTAGCCACGGTCTTAGAGGAACATGAGGGCTAAATAAGTACTCGCTGTAGGCTGCTGAGCTATTGGGGCTATTTGTCCCTGCATCAAAAGCTGTCCTATACTACACTAGTTGGTATAGATTCCTCAACTCACCTCCTTGAAGACGTGGAGAAATTTGTTTAGGGAAATTTGTAATGCTGAAAAAGCACTTTGGTGCATTAGTGCAACTTAAATGTCCTCATTATCATAATCAGAATACCTTTATCCTGTAAAGACACCAAATCATGTAGGTATTCTAGATTTTTTGTTGACATTTTTCAGAGATTAGTCCAAGCTTTGAGGGATAAGGGTCTTTGTCTTTCTCTACTGCTGTATCACATATATTAGTGGCACCACTTCAATTATAATAATTTTTTTGCAGTCGGTGGAATGATGATGATACTCTAACTTTATATTTCTATAGCTTCTTTTGTCCAAGGGATCTGATGCCCTCTTCAAACTGTGCCTCATGATTCATACCATTCTACAGGTGGCAAAGTAGCTATAATTATTATTGTAATGTTTATTAATGATATTAATAATTATTATGCAATGTTCACAAGGTGGAAATAATAACGCTAGGCTATAAAGTGCCTGCGTATTTGAGGTGACATAGGCAAAGTAGCAATGACCAACTAAATTTAAAATCATTTCTATTGTAATTTACTGTACATAGTATGCTATTTGGGGACTATAAAAAGCTCAGCTGTTTAGTGGAACGGAGCAGGAACAAGTTCAGTAAGTAACGTCAAATAGAAGATGAAGCATCTGTTTTCACCCTAGTATGACAAATTTCCTTACCACCCTTACAATTGCCTTATATTCCATATGAAGGGATGTAATTTCTGTAGACTTGGCTTTAAGGTTCACAATTTGACTTCTGGGGCTCCAAATGACTTGCAGTGATCGATTCTTAGTCTCCATCTTCAACCCCTTGGCAGCATTTTTGCTCCACTAATTGCTCCTTCCTTGACATACTTCACTCAGCTTATGGGACACCTCACTCTCGGGTTTCCTTTTGGCTCCCTGCTTTCTCCTATGTAATCTCCTTTAATCTCCTCTCCTCCTTCTCCTGTCTACATGTTGGAGAGCTTCAGGGCTCAGGACTAGACCCACTTCTCTTTTCCATATACAAGTTTTCTCTGATTTATAAGTAAAAGAAAAGCAGAATGGAAAAATATGGAAAATTCACAGCCTGGTCGTGTAAAGAGTGAAAAGACATGTTCTACCATTGTATTTTGAAAGTAGAGAGCATTTAATTTTCCAGGCTCAAAGCTGGAGGATAATTTGTCACAGGATGAATCATGCCTTGAGTTTCACCCATATCTGATGTAGATAAGGCTCTGGACTTCGGACTTTTGAGTTGATGCTGGAGCAAGTTAAGACTCTTGGAGCTACTGAGGTGGAATGAATGTAATTTGTATATAAGAAGGACATGAACTTTGGGGGTCAGTGGTGGATTGCTATGGTTTGAATGTGTCTCCTCAAAAGCAGGTGTTGGAAACTTCATTCCCAATGTAGCAGTATTGGGAGCCAGGGCCTAATGGGAGGTGTTTAGGTCTTGAGGGCTCCACCCCTAAGGATGGATTAATGCCAATTATAAAACAGCGTGAGGCTGCAAGTTTGATCTTTTGCTCTCTCTCTCCTTCTCTCTCTGCTTTCCCCCATGGTATGACACAGTAAGAAGGCCCTCACCAGATGCATCCCCTTGATCTTGGACTTCCCAGTCTCTGGAAACATAAGCCAAATAAATTTCTTTTTTTATAAATTACCTAGTCTCTGGTATTCTGTTATAGCAACATAAAACAGACTATGACAGTATACTTCCCCTAGATAGGTTCAGCCTTCATCTTCCTTCTGCTTAGTATTCTGTATTCCATACTGTTAGCAAGTCCACAGCTAAACAAATATCTGTGTGCGTGCTTAGTGAAAGTGGTGATGGATGGTGATTTATCAGTTTCTTTCTATATTGGTGGCTGAAACTTATGGAACTTACCACTTCCCAGTTACTGGTGATTAATGGGTTTGTTTACAACTTCTCCCTTTGGTCTGGAGGGAGATACTGAATGGGGTTCCTGCCAGCACTCTGGAAGGCTTGGCTCAGTCCCAAAGCCAAGAGCTATGCAGCCCAAGCTGTGTTTACACCACGGAAGCCCTTGGGCTCTTTTGGATTTTAATCACTTTCTGAACAGATGCATTTCTGTTAGAATGAACAAGGTATTGAAACTTGCACTGTGCTCATTAAAACCTAAACTCTGGTTATAGAACAGTGTGCATTTTTGCTTCCAACAAATTAAAACAAAATAAAATCAAAAATAAAATAAAATTATATGTTGTTTCTTTTAATTTGATTCCTGATTCCATAGTTGCCTTTTTGACCAAAACTAAAGAAGACTACTAAACTATAATCTCAAATTATTAATAACCCCTTTTTGGTTGAACAATGACAAGAGTTCAACGGAAACAGGTATATAAGATACCAGCAAACTCCCTGTGCACAGCAGGGTATATAGGGTAGCAAGCTGTCTGCTTTCTTTGAGAAAATAAAACTTGTGTACTCACGCATGAACAATTATGCTTTACACACACAAGAAACATGTGTTTACTTTTCATTATCTGACAGGGTCCAGAGTGTGTTACTTAATTGCAAACATTGGCTTTCACACAAAAATAGAAGTTACTTTTAATTTCATAGCATGGTCCTATGAAGAAAGAGAGTGGAGAATTAAGCCAAATTAATAAAAGAAATTTTTGTAGCTTTTTGCTGCCAGAAAATATCATATACAGAGTCTGATAATAGACTTGCATTGCTTTGTATGCCTCGCAGTCTGTCTCTCTTTTATTTCTCTGGTATTGTTTATTGCCTTCTCTGAAAAGACCAGGGAAACCAGATCTGGTATTTTCATTGTGTTGAAATGATTCTGGTAAAAACAGGTTCTAAGCAAACATGACAGGTGTCAAGACAAGTAGCTGGTTCTGGTTTAGAAGTCTACCAGTTGGGAAAACACTAAACTGGAAATGAAAAGAAAGAAGCTTTGATTCTTTGATATAGACACCATTGTGTTTGTGGGTTTATGACCATTTCCAAGAGCTGCTAGCCACCAGCCTTCATCAAATTGTGACATTGAGTTAGAAGTGAAGAATGACAAGAGACTTAAGTAGAAGAGAAACATCTCTTAGAAGGATAAGAAGAGAAGGGTGAGGCTGTGTCTAGTTGATCTCAAATTTTGGTTAGAAAAATACAATCCTTTGATGAATAACTCTTCGGTGACTAAAGCTTCTTTATAATAAAATTGCTTGTTATGATAAGTAACAAATAGAAATTCTATAAATTCTATAAAGCAATGCCTCATACCCTAGTAAGCTCTGATTCTTCAGACCATACCAGTTAGGAGCTAAACACTGAATCACATCAACAACAACAAATTATTTCATTGGCTCAACGCCTTCTTACAGAATCTCCCCTCACCTCTCTATTTCTGGACATATCCAAGGAAGGTTTTGTCCAAGTTCACTAATATAACCCTTTTCAGCTACAACTGCCATGTCTTCCTCATTTGCTCTCATTCTTAACTTCTGGAGGCACCTGTCTGCTGAGAACTTCAGTTCTCAATAAGTCTTGTTCAGAGTGCTTTCAATTGCTGCCCCTATTCCCAGTGGGGGTTATTATGTTGGAGTCTTTTGGCTGCAAATGACAGGAACCCAGTTTAACCTTGGTTGGCTGATGAAATCCCATGGCAGGATTGCCATGGTCTCAAGAGCAAGAGAGTTGAGGAATTCATCCAGTCTAGAGTCTCCTCCTCCCTTTTCACCTTGTTGCATCTGCTTTATTCTTACCTTTATCTTCAAATCAGCTTCCTCCTCTTTTCCAAGCCACATGTTGGTGGCTTCTAATCTTTGCATTTTGTAATCTAGTCACCCAAAAGAGACTACCAACTCTCTCAATGCTAGAACTTCCGGGCAAGGGTCTCACTGGCTCGTGTTGGGCAGGGGCTCTCTGCTGGGTCAATCAACCATGGCGTTGGAGCAGTACAACCACGAGTAGCCCAGCTGGAGTCAGGTGCCCATGACTGGAACAATCAGTGGTGGTCGGAAGCAACTGATATTGTAACACTGCTGCTAAGCAACAAGTGGTCAGCAGTCACCTCTGTCTTCCTCACTGTGGATTCCTGAGCACGTAGCACGGAACTTCTTACTAGGAGGTACTTTAAAAACTGCAGAATGAATGAATAATTTTGTGCATTCTTGTGCGTGGGGTGTGTGTGTGTGTGTGTGTGTGTGTGTACGTGTGTCGTAGAATGGTGGTCAGCAGAGAAAACCAAAGGTTTCCTACGTGCTCATATCATCGTCATTTCACACTGGTGGCTACAGTGGCAACACTGCACGAAACTGAGGGCATTCCACAGTCCCCATGTCATGCTGATTTCTGACACTGCAAGATCTTGTGGTAGTCTCTTCTGTGTTCTGTGCTTCAGGGCGGTAAAAAGAATTCCTCACTAATGGCTGCTGCTGCTGTGGTCCGTGTTCATACTGCTGGAGCTGTTTTTCCACACTGAATCGCTGGCATCTGAGGAGCAAAGGTATAGGACAGATGCCTGTGCATCTTGTTCACGCAGACCACGTGGGATGGTCTGTTTAAGTAAGGAGAACTCTTCCTCGCTCCCAAGTCATCAGGCCCTACAGCGGTGCTACCTTGTAGTGTTAAAATTTTTTGGAGATTTTATGTACTCTTTCAGCATCACTGCATGTTCTATGCCTGAGACTCAGTAATGGGCTCTTTGCTGGAGACAGTCTTAGCCTCCAGTATCATGTTCTGCTGGCTAATATTTCCTCTTCCCTTTGAGGTTAAGGTATCCAGACTGGGTCAAATTTGTGTTCCTGAGTGATGACTCTTCCTATAGGATCAATGATTTCCCACATGTTCCTATGTTCTTCATGCAACTCCTGCTATGGCAGGTCTGTTCTACCTTTAGACTTGCTTTGACATGTCCAAATCTCAAGGAACACACAATCTAGGTTGGAACCAGGACCCCTGTGTATGTCTAGCCCAACAGGATAAGAATAGTGCAATGCACAACTTCCATTTGCCCATTTCAAACACCCTACACAGGACAGTAAACAAGACCAAGCTTAGGTGTGATTGTAAATGCTAGGAAGAGTCCTCACTGGCTCCAACTTTCCCATCTCCTGTCCATTTCTCCCTATTTGGATGACGATCTTCCTCTGCTTTGAGGCACAAATCCATCTAGGTATTTGCATTTTTAACCTTTCCAACTTTTGATTTCATATTATAATATAATTGTTTGCTAATGTAATTGTGGGGGCAAAAAATTTCATGTAATTGGCTCCAGCCAGTGCAAGGGAGATATTCTTTGGTTCATGGCTGAGGTGGTAGAGAGAGTGTAGGATTGAAGTCAGCCCCAGGGGCAACCTGTGTTCAGGCTTTTAAAAGGGGACTAGATTTCAGGATGAGCAATGAGCCTTGATCCTTTTCTCTCTGAAAATTGTTTGTTTCCTTGGAGAGCGAATGAGCCAGCCACACACAGAGCCAACTGAAGTTCATATCTACGAGCTTCAAGGTGGAGAAGGAAGTGCTCATCGCTTACTGCTCCTTCAGGACCTGGTCCTCAACCCAGGGTTACTCCGGTTTGTCCACCACCGGCTACCATCCTTCCACCTTTCCCTTTGCCTTCATCCCTGGTTTAAATGCAGATCAATTTTCTTTCTAAAGTGAATAATTTTTCAGATTCACTGCATTTATTTCTTTTAAATTAGGAATAGTACCAATATAATGACAAAAAAGTTGGAAAATAGAAAAAAATACAAATATTCACCATTCTAATATAAAAAAATGTTTAACATTTTGTCTAGGTAGTAATCCTTTTCTGTTTTTTCATTTTTTTTTTTTTGGAGACAGGTATCACTTTGTTGCATGGGCTAGAGTGCAGTGGCATCAGCCTAGCTCACAACAACCTCAAACTCCTGGGCTTGAGTGATCCTCCTGCCTCAGCCTCCTGAGTAGCTGGTACTACAGGCACGTGCCACCATGCCTGGCTAATTTTTGTATTCTTTACAGAGATGGGGTCTCAATATCTTGCCCCTGGCTGGTCTCAAACTCCTGGCCTCAAGCAATACTCTCCCCTTGGGCTCCCAAAGAGCTAGGAATACAGGGGTGAACCACCATGCCTAGTCCCTTTCTGTTTTTTTCTAAGCATAGTTGTTTTAAATTGCAAACAAATATAAAATAGTTTTAATCACTGGGAAGCATACTTTTTATCTTACTTTTTAACTAATTCTTTTATATACCTTTTCTACATTCTTGCATGGTTTCATAGCCAGTTGGTATGTATTTAACGTAAATTCAGTTAGTATTTAATTACGTTTTCACCCCATGATCCAGAATGCTTCCTTATTTGAATTTAACTTCTGGTAGTAAAGTTTCTAACAATGAAATCTGGTTTTAGAATTTAATAATAAGTGTAATGCTGCAGTCAGTTTAGGGATTAGAGCTTCCATGATATCTGAATTGGGTCATAAGACTGAAGAATTTTGCTGTTTGAAATAGCCCAAAACACCCATCCGTCAGAAAGTTCAGTTGGATGGTTCTATGACCCACTGTAAAAGAAAACAGAGGAAACATGCTGTGTTTAAGACACACACAAATGGCTCAGAAACGGAGTGAAAGCAAATTCGCTGCTTCTCACACCAGCTCAGGGGCATTTTGAGGTTTCTTCTCAACTGCCACTTTTATTTCTTTATGTCTTTCTCCAAAAACTTAAAAAAAAAAACAGATAATTTCCCTTTCATTGATGATCGGGGTAGAAATGACAGCATCTTATCATTTCAGCATGCAGAAAGAAAAGAATTGAGCCACTTTCCAGATATTTCAAATTCTCTCTCAATCTGGTTCCCCAAACACACAAAACCCCAGAACAGTTTTAAACTGCCTCAATTATCTGACTATTTCAAATGAATATGAATTATTTTGGCCTGGATTATTTTGAAATCACACTTCAGGCATGTACTTCCATTTACTTAAGAGAGACAAGTATCCTGTCCATGCCATTGCAAAGCTCTGAAATGATGACTTTAGAAATTATATTTTGACCTAATGCATAATGAAAGGCTGGTGTTTCCTAGTGGTCCGTTTTGGGGAAAAAATGCCAGAAAACAGCCCTGAATAATTATTGTAGCTCACTTCCAGAACTCTTCTTGCCACAGCTTTAGGTGTGACATTCCTTAGCTTTGCAGCACATAATGCCACTCTCTGCAACACAGGAGGGCCTGAGAGTGAGGTGTGGCAATTTGTTGAGTTCCACGAGACCAGTCATCTGTAGGTTGCCAGTGTCCTCCTAGAGCAAGGCAAAATTACCCACTATGAACTTTCTTCAATCTGATAAAGGGCTTTGCTTGTTTTATTTATTTAGTTTTAAAGAAATAGCCTATTTATTCTTGGTAAAATGTATTTCTTGGAATGAGTCTGAAATACTAATCACACATGATTCCTGCCTTCCTTTTCATTTTTATTTTCCAACTTGAGAAACTGTCCATCCCTTTACACACATTGTAAGGTTACTGTGAGATCTTTCCTACAGCAGTACTAATAATACCAGAATGACAGGTGGCTCTGCTCTCGTCTTCTAGGGAGGATGTGGAGCAGTTAAGAGCTCAGACTCTGGAGTAAAGTGGCCTGAGCTTCTAAGTTCATATCTACTGACCTTGGCAAAATTACTTCCCCTCAAAAACCTTGGTTTCTTCATTTATAAAAATGATCTAATACTAGTGTCTACTACGTGAGTTCGAGATAACACTCGTATAGTACTTAGCCCAGCGACTGGCACACAGCTTGCATTTAATGTATATTTATTACTATTACTTCTGAGTTTCAGTTTCCTCAGCATTTGTATTTAGTAAGATATAAACTACTTTCTATATCTTAAATATTAATTTTTTTTAATAGATGACTTTTGTACTAATAGAATCTCTGGAAACTATTGGCTGCTGTTCAAAAATAAAATCTATTGCTATGAAGAAGTTCAAGAATCTATAGAAACCGTACGCAAATATAAAAAGCAAGTGCAGTTTATGTTTAAGTTTCTTTTAAGTACCTAATGTATGGAGGGGTGGAGCAATTTATTCTAATTCGGTAGTTTTAGTCTAATCTAATACTTTAAGTCTTTACACAACTTAGTGTTTTTTTTTTTTTTTTAATCTAAATCGCAGTATTTTCGTTTTCTTTTCCTGAACTTGCTTCCTTCCAACATGGTGTCTGGGTGTATTGGAGAGGGATTCCTGGGGTGACAGTCCCTCAGATTTCTTTCCATGGCTGTGTATTGTCCCTTGGTCCCTATGAAAATACCTCTTCTATACCAATGACAATCATTAGCCTTAGAGGCTGAGGTTGTTTATTCTCTATAAATCCAGGGACAGGGCCGAGTAGCTCTTGTTGGTTATTGCCCTTATGATGTCTGTGATGTCCATGCAGTCCCTAGAACCCTGAGCCCTCAGCACAGTGACACCACGCCCACTGGAGTTTCTAGTGACCCAAGTCACACTATAAGCTGACCTCTGTGAGCCATCCTGGGGTTAGGTGAGAACATCTAACATAGGGGAACTCAACTAAGACCCTTCTTCTGCCCAATCACACTTTTTTGTGCTACAACTTTTACTCTGTCACCTCCACCTCTTCTCCCACGTGGAGCAGGCAGCCCCCGAAATCTAATGCACTTCTGTGGAGAGCTGCAGGCGAACTTCTCTTTCCCCAGGCTAGAAGGGTGGGAATTCCACCCCCTTTCTGTCATATCATGGGTTCTGTGATCTCTGCACCAGCCCACCCCTGCCTCTACCCGTGCTTGAAGCGGGGCTTCTGGCATTTAAACATCTCTCTCTCTCTCCTGATAGCCTGGCCTTCAAGTGCACAGTCTCCCTAGAGAGGTCATGGAAGTCAGCTCTGAGAATCAAAGCTGATCAATAGCATCTTTGATCCAGGATCTTTCCTTCCCTGGAGCAATGAACCTCAAGGCTGCAACTGGTGGACTTAAAAGGGTGAAACTAAGAACACCGCTTTAATATTTGCAAAATAACATCCTCTGTTATGTTAATTTACCAATGTTTGTGTAACTACAAAAGCCATACTTTTTCCAGTAAACCATGTCTGGCACTGGGCAAGTCCATGGTCTTTTGGGCCAAGAGAGAATAAAATCAGAAATCCAACAATATAAAGAGCTTTGAAGTAGTTGGAGTCCCCTGTTCATCTGACCCAGGTGCCTATTCACCAAATCTACCATTCTCAGAAAAATCACAGAAGTGACCTCATCTTTTATAAGAACATCCTTCAAACAGTCAAGGATGGTCCTTTTTTCAAATTAGACATCCTCTTCTCTCTTAACTTTTCTCTACGGTTGCTAATGTCTCTCTCAGAATGCAGAGCACAAACCAGACATGACTGACAAGTACTTTTTCATGCAAACTGTTGTCAAGCCAGAACTTCTGCTCCCTACTGCCATGTGAGTTTTTTCCCCCACCTAAAAGAGCAGATTACTTTGTTAATACTGGAATTAGGATTTAAACTGAGGTCCAGATGATTTCACAAACATGCTTTTCCTGGTGCCATATAATTCTGGTATAACTGCTAGTTTAGGCTTCTGCCTGTAATGCTTTTGCTCATGTCTGTGTCTTGCAAATTTTAGCTCAATTATCCAAACTCAGGACTCCACCTTTTGTTCCCCAGGTACTGCCCTGCTATTCAAGACGGACAATTATTTATGATCTCAGTCAACAGCCCTTATAGGTATCTATCCTATTGGGAAGAAAGTAGAGGTGAGGGTCTGGTTTGTTGCATTTTTAAATTTTCTTCTTTTCACGTAGAATAATTTCAACTCACAGAGGGGCAATCACATAAGCAATGTCTTTAGAACCAAAAATATTTGAACAAAATATTTTTGCAGAATTTATTCATTTAAAGTGGAGCCGGAAATATTTCAGGATCAGATGTTTGGAGGTCTTTAAGCAGTGCATTCTTTTTCTTAATCAGAAAATCCTATGCATCTCTCAAAATAGACTTGTTTTTCCAAAAGTATTCAGTAGAATTCAAATTCATTTTCTAAATAATAGAAATAAAGGAAACAGGTTTCTTTTTGTGTTAGGTGCTTCTAGACATTTTTAAACAAGAAAACCCTTTAGAATTGGGTTTTTCACTTTTTTAAACATGAGGTAGCTGGCTTTCCATCAAGTTATAGTTTACTGTTTAATTTCTTATTGTCACAAACATGAACGTTTTTCTTAATCATATTTAGCAGACATGTTTACAAATCTAACTAATAATCACACTTCTGAGAAATTTCCTGAGGATTTTCTTGTTCCTGAGCTTTGAGGGCAATGAGACTGTGTGATACCTAATGACCGAGAGGATTAATTTATGTTATATTTAGAAACATGAACCTCCCACACGTTACATCCAAGTTCTAGCCGACAATTTTAGCTTTTGCAAAAACAGCTTTATTTTCTTCACCTAATACCCACAAACACTGCCTAGGTTTTTGTCGTTGTTGTCCTTTTTGTTTATCACCATTTTATGTTGAAAAATGCTACTGTGATTCTGTTTTTTCTCATTTATTATAATAGTGTGATCGGCCCTAACACATTAATTCAACTCTGTTCCTTTCATGATCTTTCTTTTCTCAGGAATATAAATCAATAAAGTCTGCAGAGTGCAATGAGAAGTCTGGTGTAGTTGAATATTAGAAAATTTAATATGTTTAATTGGTGTCTATATCAAAGGAATATAATGGGAGTCACTTAAAAATGGATAGCTGTTGTAGAAGCTTATTCTTCAGTGTGCATTTATCAGTCACAGGAGTGCAACACAAAATTCTTGTTGAAGCTCTTGCACTTCCTGTCCTTATTCTTAAGGTTGCTTTGAAATTTGAGAGAGAAGCGTTGCAGCTGCCAGCCAAAGAGCTGCCAAATAGGACATATGTTTAAAGCAGAGAATGGTGCTAGATTCTTGTTGAAAAGAACACACACAGCCTGTTAGCCTCATAAATAACAGCAAAACAATGGAGATTGTTGAATGATATTTAGATTCAGAGAATTAGAGAATCAAAGAATCTTAATGATAGAAGGGGACTTTTCTTTGCATCTAGTAAGAAGACTATCTGAGACCTAGACTCAAATGCCTTCCTGGCAGGTGATACAAACTAGTGACATTCCAGGTGACTGTGATGGATTCCAGGTCTCCTAGCAATGGAAAGTGGGTGCTGTTACTCCCATCTTGGTCCTGCCTGACCCTAATTCTCCATACCTGGTGGAGGAGGGACCACCCTACGAATCTGCCAATCAGAACTTGGCATGCCAGCTGCAAAAGAATGCAGAGGACTCTCTAGCCCATGGCCAAACCTCACGGGTACCATAAAGTCCTGAAAGTGACCTAGAACTGACATGTGCAGTAAGACTCAGGTCATGTGACTCCCAACTGTCCAATCAAAGTGGTTCTATGGTGACGTTTGAACCTCAGGGAGGTCCCTATCTGGACACCATAAAACATGACCCAGACCGTAACCAAGCTCTTTCTTTCTGCTGCGACAAGAGGTCCAGGCGTCATCTGTGATGTATGTATCATGCTTTGTAAACCTATGTCTTGCTCTTGCTCTATAATCCTATCTTACTCTCTCTCAATAGACTTTGCCTCGTGCTTGCCTAACTTTGGTGCGTCTGGTCATTCTTTGGCCATGAGCACAGTAAGAAATGACATTCCAGACCAAAACCTGACAACTGGAATGCACATAGCCATTCCCAGGAGGGGCTTCCACCCAGGGCCAGCATGTTGTTACTATCAGGGAACCCAGGCTGTGCTGTGCACCATCAGATTTCTTAAGAAAAGAGAGAAATTTGGACTTTAATGAGAACATTTCTGGGTCACTGTACACAATTTCATAACTTGTCAAAGTATAGGTGCACAGAGAGCCAAACAAAATATTACACAAGGGTTAATTCAACCCACTGGTAGACAGTTTGCAACCCTCTGGTTTACATAGTTAGAAAGGTTTAATTATTATTATTATTGATCTGAAATCTGTTTTTCAGTAGCTTTGATTCCTTGGATCTTGGGTCATGTTGAGTGAATATAATCATTACACATACACACAATAGGGTTTCAAATACTTGAAGTCAGTTATCATATTTCTTTACCTAATTTAGGGCATAGGGAGCCAATCAAAGAAATGAATTAGGTTAGTCTGGAATGAATGAATGATAATGAATGTAAGGTGGCCCTTAGTCCTCACTTACCCCCCATCTGGGGGCTGACCGTTGCTTTGATAATGCATTCTGTAATAGAATCTTGCCTGAGATCAAATTCAAGATGGCTGGCCTATTATTTGGAGAATCTGTCAATCTCTGGTCTACCCCATGGAGAGTTCTAAAGGCCTGCCACCCCATGGACCCCTTCCTGCCAAGTCCTTGAACCTGTGAGAGTGTGACTGGCAGGGTATCTGGAGAGTGGGATTCTAAAATAGTCTGTTGTGTCCACACCTGGTGTCAAGGGCACTTGGAGGGAATTCAGCCTCTTGGTGACTTTATGAGCTTTAGACTATATCCTCTCTCAATAATTCCCTGTGTGTGTGTCTGGGATCTATTTGACTGGAAAGACCATGCTTGAGAGCTAGTAGCAAAGACTACCAAATTTGCACTGTGCATAGTTCCAAGTGCTCTGTGTATATTAAGTCATTTAATCCTCACAATGACTCTGAGATATTAGCTTTGCATTTTGCAGACAAAGGAACTGAGGACAAGGAACTTAGCTAAGGCCACACAGTGAATCAGTAATAAATCAGGGGCTCCAACCCAGGCATTCGTACATCCTCCTTCCTGTAGCTCACTCAAGGGGCCTGAGTCTTCACTACCAGTTGAAACTCCTTCACAGATGGGGACTGGACTGTGAAAAATACCCACTTTCCACTACCGTGACCCACTGTCAGCCCTGGACCCGGCCCTAAGCCAGTTTTACCTCCGAACACACTTCACACCACCTATACCCCAGCCTCAAAGACAGTGGCAAACATGTTGGGGGTTCCTGCAATGGCCAGAGGAGTCACACTGCTTGTGGGTGACCAGCCTCGCTCTTCTCCTGTCTGCATCTGATGTCAAGCTCTGTGCCCTGTGGTCACAGTCCACCCTGACTTTGGGACTTGGTGTTTGTGTGAGGTCCCCTCTACATTTGACCTTTGGCTTGAAATGACTAGATGTTATTAAATATGAAATGTCCGATTTCAAGTCAACAAGATTTAGTATATCTCAAACAAGAAACAGTACAATTAATCAAACTATGTGCCTAAATTATCGACCCAGTTTTGCCATCTTAACAGTAGCTTGCTTATGCCAGCAGCAAAGAAGCCTGGAGAGAGAGTGGCGAAGAAATTGCAAAAGGTGTTTTCCACAGCTTCTTGAGAATTTTTGAATATTTTTCCTTGCAAGAAGTGGTCCAAAGCCTGGAAGAAGTGGTAGTCAGTAGAAGACAATACAGTACAGGACAGAGAGTTTCCAAAGCCAGCTACTATAGTTTTAGCAATGTTGTTTTTTGCGACATGTGGTCTTGCAAGAGCATTGTCCTGTCTCTATTGACCAGTCTTGGCTGCTCAGTCTCAAGCATCCTCATTTTGTCCAACTGGTTGCAGGAGACATCCGCTGTAATCAACTGACCAGGTTTCATGAATTTGTAGTGGATAATACCAGCGCTGGACCACCAAACAGACAGCATTAGCTTTTTCTTGGTGAATATTTGGTTTTGGACTGTGTTTCAGCACTTCATCTTTATCCAACTGTTGTGCCAGATGTTTGCAATTGTCAAAAAGAATCCATTTTTCATCACACATAACAATACGGTATAGAAATGGTTCACCTTTATGTCATGACACCAAAGAAAGGCAAGCTTGGAGCCAATTTATCTTCTGATGCTCATTTAATTCATGTGCAACAACCCATATATCCCGCTTCTTTACCTTGCCCATTTGTTTTAAACGGTCCAACATTGTCGGAATAGTAACATCAAACCATGCTGCTAATTCGCACATAGGTCGAGATGGATTTGCTTCCACTACAGCTTTCAGCTCATCATTATCCACCTTAGTGTCAGGTCACTCATGTGGCTCATTTTCAAGGTTAAAATCACCAGAATGGAACTTCTCAAACCATCGATGTACTGTGTGTTTATTAGTCACATCCCTCCCAAATGCTTCATTGATATTTCGAGCTGCCTGCACTGCATTGCTTCCACGATGGAATTTATATTAAAAAATAACATGAATTTTTGACTTATCCATGGTTTCACAAAAATTGCTCTAAAATTTTTTTGAAAGATACTCACAAGCCAAAATGTGTGTTTGAAAGACTGAGGATGTATCTTCACAATTAAAAAAAAAAAGCGTCAAAGTGAAACATCAGAGATATCAACTGTCAAACTTAGTACTTGAGGAAATTGGACATTCCATACTTAATGACTTAGTACTTTCTAGAACTTAATGCCTCATGCTGCCTTGGTCCTGCTGAACCCCAAACCAACACGGGTTTGCACTTGGATACCACAACCTAATGGCTATGAGATTTGAATATGTTCAGGTATGTTTTTGAGATTTATCCCTTAGCAAAGTGGAAAAATAACTTATAATTTGTTTTTTGGGTTATGAGGATTAACAAGCAACATACATTGAATGTCTTGCACAAATTCTAGTACAAAGCAAGTGTTCAAACGATACTTCTTATTTGAAGTGGGCCACCCTAGATCTCGACTTGAGGGACAGAGCACTGGAGAAGCAGGGCCTATGTGGCATCCATGTGCCAGGAGGGTGGCAGCCAGTTTCCCATGTGGGCAGCAGGGTGGTGCCTGCAGCAGCACTGGGAAGGAAATCAGCAGGTTGGAAAGTTGAAATACTTCAGGTGTCTTCATCCTTATTTAAATATCTCCTTTCAAAGGCTACTTTAACTTGCATTCCTGTGGCCATGAGCATATCTAATCTAAGTCTGTCCAAAACCTGTGCTTCTATGCCTCAAAAGCTATTGTTAAATGTCAACACAATGTGGAATTTGGTCTGGGCGGGAGCAATTTCACTGCAGTTGCCCGCAAGTGCCAATTGCATTAACACAGCGGGAGGCAGCGAGCCTCGGAGAATAAGCTGCCCATTCACCACCTGGCATGCTCTGGGATCAATCTGGCCGTACTCTGTGCTGAAAGCGTCAGTGCTCAGTTCTCCCCTGTCCTTTGACAGTCTTTGTCCTTCATGATTCAAGTCAGATCCGTCTTTACGCCCCCTTTAGTTAAGTTAGTTTTCACTTTCTCTAAATGGTAAAATCCTGTATTTACTGCAATATCTTGTAGCTTTTTGTTTGTTTGTTGAATCAGGATTATTAGTGCTCTGGTTACAACATTACACGGGTTTCCAGTGACTGCCCTAATCCTATTTTTTCCATGAACGCTGTGATTTTTAGAGTGAAGTGTAGCAGAAAGAGAGATTTCGCAGGAATGCTGTACTGGGATAAGCAGAAGCGCTGGTAATTCCCTCACTTGCCTGTCAGATCAAGTCCCAGAGAGGCCTGTTAAACACAGAGCTCACCCCACAGCTGATTCAGAATCTCCAGGGGAAAGCTCTGGAAAGATGTCAACATGTGACCCAGGTGACTTTTATTATGCAAATTAGGGAAACTGCCCCACTGAGGCTGGAAACAGTTATGCTTTTTTTTACATTAACATTTTTATATTTATTTTTATGTTGGTTTTTTGGTTTGTTTGTTTTTTGGGGCGGGGGCAGTTGAGACAGAGTCTTGCTCTGTTGCCTGGGCTAGAGTGCAGTGGTATCATCATAGCTCACTGCAACCTCCAACTCCTGGGCTCGAGCGATCCTCCTGCCTTAGCCTTGAGAGTAGCTGGGACTATAGGCACCTGCTATCACACCTGGATAATGTTTTCTATTTTTAATAGAGAAAGGGTCTTGCTCTTGCTCAGGCTGGTCTCAAACCCCGTTATCAAATATGATATAACAAAAGCTTTCTGTTTACATGATATACATAGGATAAGAGAGTTTTTAAACTGCTTTACAAATTCTTAGTGCAAATCTTAAAACTAAGATGAGTTTCAGATACAGGGTAGACTAAATCAAGGTGATGGGGAAAGGGTGCTTATCAACAGAAGTTCCACGTGCAATGAAACAGAAAGGCTCCTTACCTTCAGAGGTATTTGCTATTCCTTTGTTTTAGCATTTTTGGTTTGCTTTCTTGATTTAGTCTTGAATTTTTTAAAGAGAGAACTCTATTTTGTTTATTTTTCCTGCTTGAATTAAAGTATAGGAAAGATGCATTATAAGACTATCATAAAAAATTCATTGTAAACTGAGTAATTTGTTGTAATATCCTGGAAACTCAGAGTAATGAAGATAAATCAACTCATAATGGCAATGCCAGAATTCCAGAAATACTGTTCTTCCATAACAACCTTGTTCATTACTCTTCTACTTACACCTCTGGGGTCAGAAACCCCACAGTTTAGACCAATATTCAACAGGATTTATTGTAACTTCTGTGCTTATTAAAGAGAAACACAATATATACTAGCCTATGAGCAACAAAAGATTGTTTTTAAATGAATAACACTCCACTCTTTGCAATGATTTAAATGTTGATAGATGAACGAATTTGAAAGCACAGCAGTTTGGGTTGATCATCACGAGAGCGGCCTTAGACTCTGGCTGTCATGGCGCACACCAGTAATTCCATGACTCAAGCAACGAAGTCCTCTTTGCCCCCGCAAGATCTGGGACAGGCCATCTGCTATGGTGCTCTGCACAACAATATGTTATTTTCAGCCTTAACTTCAACTGGGACCCTTTGCATTTGTAGAACTGATTATAACAAATGAGCCTTCTCATGGTCTAGCTGTTTTCATCACACCTAAGATGCTAAGTGGAGTGTCTTGGGCTTGTAAATGTTTGGAGAGCCAGGACTGCCATTTAGGGAGTTATTCTTATGCCATTTTCAGTAAGTCAGGTCAGAATTTTCTGGCTGTTCTCTCCACCCACTGCAAATACATGAGACCCTAGCAAAACCCTTTTCACTGGCAAACACTTCCTTTACAGATACATGATATGTTTGGTATATCAGAATTATTCCACATGAGCCTCAGAATACTATATTGTAAGCTGCCCTAATGAGATTGAGGCAGAGCCAAGACCAACCAACAGGAGTTCTGATCATTTAGAATTTCAAATGTTTGCAGGTTTCTCTTCTTTCCGCCATTTCAATCAAACATACATTTCTCATGTCCACCTTTCTGCATTCACCTGGAAAGGACCTGCAGCTGTAATGGAGCCACAGTGCACCGTGCAGGTCTGGGACACTCGCTCTCCCAGGTGCTGGGTGTTTTGGTGGCTGACAGCTTTCAGCAGAGACCCTCTACAGGCAGTGCCCTTACCCAAAGTCATGTCCCTTCTTGGAGGCAGCCATTCCAATAAAAAATCATTGTCTTCCACCCAATTTCCAAAACTGAGCCAACTTTTAGAGTAGAACCCATATACAAACAGACCGTGGAGATGTTGAGGACTGCATCCCGAATCACCATAATAAAGCTAATATCACACTAAAGCAAGTCACACAAACTTTTTGGTTTCCCAGTACATATAAAAGTTATGTTTATACTATATTGTAGTCTATTAAATATGCAATAGCATTATGATTAAAAATAATGTACACACTTTAATTTAAAAAGTACTATGTTGTTAGAAAAAGCTAACATTCATCTGAGTCTTCAGGGATTTGTCATCTTTTTGCTGGTGGAGGGTCTTGCCTCCTTGCAGATGGCTGCTGGCTGGTCAGGATGGTGGTCGTTGAAGGTTGGGTGGCTGTGGCAATATCTAGCATGGGTAGCAGAGAAGGGAATGATTATCAGCTGTGGCTTCGAGACCACCTGCAGTGGCAGGGCTGTGTTTGGTCCCATTAACCTTCTTCTTGACTGTTGTACCAGTGAAACAGACCAACCAGAATCCCGGAGGAGCTAGGCCCAGAACTTATTACATGACGCAAGTGGATCCAAGTGGCATAAGCGAAGACTGGCGTGGATGTTGCAATGTACCACCTAGATCCCTCTTCATGCGGAAACAAGCGTGACCCCTGTCTGCTCACAGGGGAGTCAGCACTTCAGGAATGGCTTTCAGCTGAAGAGAGCTGCCTCGTCCAAAGGCACACACCCCTGCCCTGTGGCGACTATTTCTCATGCCTGGTCAGTGGGGGAGGGGTCAAAGCCTCTTGCCTTAGGGCAGGAGTCCCCAGCCTATGGTGAGTTGTATAATTATTTCATTATATATTACAATGTAATAATAATAAAAATAAAGTGCAAAGTAAATGTAATGCATTGGAATCATCCCGAAACCATTCCCCAATCCACTTCCCCAACCCCTGGTCAGTGGAAAAATTGTCTTCCATGAAAATGGTCCTTGGTGAGCATTGCTGCCTTAGGGAACCGACGCTACAGCTCCCTGAGAGATCAGTTGAGTCTCTTTTTCTGAGACTGTGTCGACTCTTCAACTGTTTCCTTTGCTCAGTCCTACTCCAATTGAAAGGGAGTAGTTTCCTGCCTGCAAATCTGCATCTCAGCATCTATTTCCCACGAACCTCACCTAAGGCAGTTATTAAAATGGAAATGATGCTAGCTATTCGATCTGTCGCTGCTAATCTTGTTTAAGGTCCCCTGTGTTCTCTCATTACCTATTCTGGGTGGCAATAGTACCTTTTATACTAAACAATCAGCAGTAAAGCCCAAATACCAGAAGATCACTAATAGCCTCCTTTTTCTCTTCCTAAGACTCAGACACCAAAGCCAGTCCATAGTTCCTTGTAATGACCCTTGAACTAATTATTATGATCATCATTATTAGTTTAACGTTCCTTTTCTAGTTTAGATACTTCTCCCTTCCCATCTAGGCTATCTCAATTGGTTTTTCACTGACCTGCCTCCTGGCTCTTTGCAGGCTAGCAAATCATCATATATAATACGGCCTGATTGATTCCCCAAAATTCTATGTTGTACTAGCACTGTACTGCTTATAAACATGAAAGAGCTCAACTATGTAGAAACTGACTCTACATTTCTTAGCAGGGCAGCCCAAAAGCCTCCACATTCCGGCCATATTGACCTCTCACTGAGCAATTTAACGAACAGTGATTGAACATCAACAAAGATAAAAATCCAAGTCTCTGCCTTCGAGTTGCTCAGAATAATTTCAAAACTTTTTCTGCTGCCACATTCTTTGTATGTACAGCACTATCCCTTGAATAAATTCCCTTATGAATATCAGTCTTTTGAAAAAGTTATGAAATATTTAAGCACACAGAAAAATATAGGGAGTTAGAAAATAACTATCTAAGCATCAGATTTTAACATTTTGCCACACTTACTTAACTTTAGTTTTTTGATTAATAATTCATTTGAGATGTTCCTGGACAGCTTTTTCAGATCTCATTCCACGCTCTCTCTGCGGATAACTAGTACATTGAAATGGTTTTTATTTTTTACATGTATGTTTGACAATGTTACCATATATGCATGGATCCATAAATAAATGTACTCTACATATATAATTTTTCCTCTTTTTTAAGTTAACATAATATCAAGATTTAGTTATGTTAAAGTATGTAGTTCTATTTTTCTTATTTTATCTATTATACCTATTATATTTTCTGCACATATATCCTCATTTTCATTCCTGTGACAGCTTACAGGTGCTTTCCATGTTTTTTTTTTCCTTATTCATTTTTCACAGAGTTTGTGAACGTTATTAATAGTCTTTTAAAAAAATTCAATTTTGGTTTTTGTGACCCTCTCTATTGTTTATATATTTTCTAATTCATTAATTTCTACATATATCTTTATTATTTCCTTCCTTCTAGTTTTTGAGGTTTCTCTATTTCTTTTTCTAACATCTTTAATTTAATATTTAGTTCTTTGATTTTGATCTTTTTTCTTTTTTCATAAAGGGATTTAAGGCTGTACATTTCTTTTTATGACCTTAAACCATTTAGGTCAGATTGACCAGTATGTTCAGAAAAAGAACATCTCAATTAGTTTTTAAAGATATTTTTATTTTATTTTACCAATAATTTTAAAATTGTCTTTACGTATCAAAGATTACAAAAGCCATGTCAACTTGAAAAGCGTGTGGGCTGGTTTTTAAATTTAGGAGTACTCACTTATAAGCCAATTTGGTGTCATAAACATTAAAGACATATACGCATGTGCACATAAAGATACAAACAAACATAAACAAAGACTCCATAGTTTTGATCTTCAAACTGTAGCCATGAGTCTGGCAAAACACGCCAGTCCAAAAGGACAGCTTGATTTAAACATGTCCTTGAAAACAAAACAAGTTAGAGTTGACTTGTTTTACATATGGCTGAAGCCTTCACTGAGTTTCAGAGAACAAGATAGTAGTAATCCATACCTCAAAGCATAGAGAGAGAAAGGGTCCAAACCCCTTTAAAATGGAGTTTGGGTCGGGCACGGTGGCTCACGCTTGTAATCCTAGCACTCTGGGAGGCCGAGGCGGGTGGATCGCTCAAGGTCAGGAGTTCGAGATCGGCCTGAGCAAGAGCGAGACCTCGTCTCTACTAAAAATGGAAAGAAATTAATTGGCCAACTAAAAATATACAGAAAAAATTAGCCGGGCATGGTGGCACATGCCTGTAGTCCCAGCTACTTGGGAGGCTGAGGCAGGAGGATGGCCTGAGCCCAGGAGTTGGAGGTTGCTGTGAGCTAGGCTGATGCCAGGGCACTCACTGTAGCTTGGGCAACACAGTGAGACTCTGTCTCTGAAAAAAAAAAAAAAAACGAGTTTGGGTGTGCTACAGGGAAGACCAAAATGTATGTCAAGGCTACATAAAGTCAACAGGAATTCATCACAGGGCTTTATAAGGAGACCAACTTCATTTAGAGAGCTAACATTGAATCGTGGGCTCCAAAAGAGAGGCTGTGGGATTGCCATGGACCACCATGGGACTGGGCTGTGTAATGCTTTTACAATACATCTTTTTACAAAGACATTTCTCTAAATGTTGAAACCATACCCTTTCTTATTGGAGGCCCAAAGAAAGGAGAAGCCTCTTGTAGTATATTCAGCTGCCTCTAATATTGTCATTTTTGCCTAACCACATGGTCAAATTTTGTCATAATACAAAATAATTTCTGGTGTCCCCAAAAGTCAAAGAGATCAGGTAGCATAATACAAAAGAGAGTAGAGTTTTATATCTGAGAGGAATCTGCTTATGACTCTTTAGACTCTGTAAGGAAAACAAGAGACCCCCAAAACGGGTGAATGGAGCCTTTTTTCTGCGTTCCTTTAAGGGGCCTGAGTCATCAGACATTCCGTCTAGGTTTTTTCATGTGGAACCGAGGACAGCAAAGAGGAAGGAAGAATAGGAAGAAATAAAAGTAAATGGAGCACACTTAGCTGGACAAACAGCTGATATTTCTGGCTTTTGAACTTTTTTTTTTCTTTATTGAAGTATACTTTACATATCATGCCTTTACTCCACTTTAAGTGTACAATTAAATGATTTTCAGTGAATTTACCAAGGTGTACAGTTAATCACATAAATCATTGAACTTTTTAACTAAAGGAGCCCTTTTTAGTGAAACTAAGCCTTAAACATGCTTATAACTTAACCAAGGATGCATGGGATATCTCTAAAGAGGCGGAAGGCAGATTTTACAAGATTGAGAAACGCCACCAAAAAACAGCTCAAAGAAAGGAAAGTCGTGCTTCCTATAAACTGGGTGTAACCCACATTTTCTGCCTGGCCACATTATCTAGGGTTTCTGTTTTCAGCTGACCATTTACATACAAAAAGCCCCAAAGCCTTGCGTGCCTCCCACAAGTGGAAGAAAACAGAAAGGGGGAAAAGAAAAATCAATAAATGGCAAAAGTTACACAAATATCAAACTAAAACAGACTTATTCCCTGACTAGGAATCGAACCCAGGCTGCTTAGGTGAAAGCACAGAATTTTAACCACCAGAACACAAAGTGAACTAGGTTTTGTCATTGTTCCCACAGTGACAAACTGTTTCTGCGGGGTGGGGTCACATTCCTGGTCTTACAGGAAGGGGAGAAAAGGACAATTGTTTCAGGATGGAGAAGGGTGAGGGGAGGTAAGAACCAAAGAATAGTTGACTTCAAATATTTCACATGTACCCATTTTTTTTTTTTTTTTTAGTTTTTTTCTAATTTATGGAATCTCTGTTTAATTTTAAATTATTTTATTTAAGGGAGGCTATGAGAGACTTGATTTCTTTTTAGAAGACTTGAAATACTAATTATAGAACGATCTTTACTGTTTTTTGAGGGTTTTGATAGCCTCTTTTTTTTCAATCGAGCATGCAGATAAACCAGACATCTCATAAGATTTTCACTGTGGCCAGTAAATCTTTAAATCCTCTCAGGTTAGCTCTATTTAGGATCTCAAGTATTTACAAGAGTTTCTCCATGGTTCTTATTAAACATGTAAGCTGATGGGGTCCCTGCTGGCAGCGAATGGGAGACTGTCTCCTTAGAACCGAGCTTCTCTGTATTGTCTGTCCCCGTGGAGCCGAGGTTTCCCATAACGGAACTCACCTCATGAAAGTGTCCCTTTGAGCGTCCTTGACGTGAGCGTCTCGCAAAGCCTTACGGACCGGATGAGCCCCCAGGCCCGGGCCTGACGAGGACGTTCCTCCGGTACCCGGATGAGGGAACGGGGAAGACGGAAGAGGCTTCCGCAAATCCAGGGCCGACAAGGACATTCTCTCCGCGGTCCAGACAGAGAACTCGGGAGAAATGGAAGCGATGGAAAGAATAAAGTGTCCAAGACCTTCATCCTAAAAGCGGGAGATCTCAGACCCAGGGGAGCTTACCCGGATTTCTCTCAGCGAGGTCGGGGAGACAACGGGCTCGGGCAGACGTCAGCGCGTCGGCTTCCGCTCAGGCTGGGGGAAACCGGAAATCTCTCCGCGTCCCACATCCGGGTCGCCAGTTACGTTAACTGAAAAATGGCAAGGTTCACAAATTTGGAAAGGAGAGATTTGTCTCCCACAAAGGGTTGCAGCCTGTGGGCGGCCACTCCAACAGGTGGAAAGCAGAGCCTTGCCCGGACGCCGGGGACAATGGGAACGGGAATTTATATGGAGTGGGACAGCCAAATGTATATACTTAACAAGCTGGAGGAAGAGCCATGAACAGTTATGAAAGGAAAAACATACATCTGTGCAACTGAGCTTTATGCTCTTCTAAGGGGTCCATGTTCAGAAAATGGCAGCCCTCTGAGGTCCAAAGGTGAAGCAAGGACGTGGAAGTCCTCTCTGCATGCTCCAGACTGGTTAAAACCACCCCGTGGCTGGTGGTCTCTTACTGGGAAAGTGTGCCGGTCTGGATTGTGAGATTGTTTAGCCCTTTGGGAAAAAAAAAATCTGATGGCCATTAGCAAGGGGTATAATACGGCACATCTGACTTCTTGCCCTGTCATGGCTGGGAACTCAGTTTAAAGGTTTCTCTGGGGTCCCCTTGGCTGAGAAGGGGTCTGTTTAATCAGCTGGGGGCTTAGGATTTTATTTTAGTGCACATCCGTTTGGGATTATTTGAGAAACAGAAGTTTCATTGCATCTTAAGAAATCTTTCCACACATCAAAATCATAAATATTTTTTTCATCTTCTGTTTCCCTTTCACATTTAATTCTTTAACCAAACTGGAGTTGATTTTGGTGCTTCATATGTGTACGTCCAATTTTATTTTTTTCCTGTAAATGATTATTGTAACACCAGTTATTGAAAACACCATCCTTTACCTATTCTGAGAATATTAAGGGTAAAATCACACTTAGTTTCTCCATTACACTCTGTCAACAATCAACACAGAAGACTTCTGTAACCAAGTATGTGTGAGTTTTTCCCCACACACCAAGGAAGCAATCCATTCTGCAGCAGACCCTGGCGGGGTGTCCTCTAATTTAACTCAATTTTGACACTATCTCCCTGGAGTTGGCTTCAGATCCCACAGGGTGAGGGCTCAGTCCCCAAGACTGCCCCCTTCCTCCAACTTCAAATGCCAGTCCCAAGCCCCAGGTTCCTTTACATGTGTTCTGACTGATGGGCTGCAAATTGGCGTTCCCGTAACCCCTCCGCAGGCTAGATTAATTTGCTACAGGAGCTCCCAGAACTCAGGGGAACACTTAGGTTCACTGGTTCATTATGAAGGATATTACGAAGGGTGTCAATGAATGCCAGATGCAGACACCCATAGGGCAAGGTATGTGGGAAGGGGCATGGCCCTTCCATGTGCCCTCCAGGCCTGCTACCCTCCAGGAACTGCCACGTGTTCAGCTATCTGGAAGCTCTCCAAACTCAGTCCTTTTGAGTTTTTATCGAAGCATCATTACTTAGCAATGATTGATTAAGTTATTGGCCACTGGTGATCAACTTAACCTTCAGCACCTCTTCCAGAAGGTGGGGATGGCTCGGGACTCAAAGTCCCAGTGCTCCAATCCAGCCAAGGTCTTTTTGATGGGCAGCTCCCATCCTGAAGCTACCTAGGGACTGCCAGCCATAGGTCAACTCATCAGCATACAGAAAGACACTTCCCACCTTGAAGATTTCAAGGATTTTAGGAGTTGGATTTTAGGAATTATAAACCAGGAAACTGGAGGAAGACCAAATATATATTTCACAATATCACACCTGTTGATCCCAAGTGCCGGCTCTGCTGTAGATCAACTTGCCTTATGTGCACGGGTCTGTGTCTGGATTATTTATTGTGTTTCCTTGGCTATCTTGTCTCTCCCTGTGTGGCAGAAACTATGTTGGCAGGTCATCAAGCCCATTCCCTTTTCATTCTACTACATTACTCAGCCCCTCTTGCCATTAAATGGGCCATGTGACTGCATTGTATATGGTACGTAGATAGAAGCTGTGTATACCGTCTCCACTCTTGACCCCTGAACTTTCCCATGAGACCCTTCGCAACGTCCGCATTCACTTGTCTGTGGCCGATGCAGAGAATACAATGGAGTATGTTGAGTCTATAATCAAGTCTAGGCTCTAAGTGCATGAAGTGCTCCTCCCTCCCAGCAAGTCACCATGTAACCCTCCCTCCCTGACATGAACCTGCTTTGGACATTAGAAGTATTATTATCACTTGTGTAAAGCAATATAGATCATTGAGAACTGTGTGTAATAGGCTAAGATTTTTAAAATATATAAGTACTTGGATTGTACATCCTTACGCTGTGCAAATTGGAAAACTGTCATTAGGGCATCATGCAGCCAGCTCTGTGAGGATACAGACTGTCATTGGTAACATAGAGTCAGGAGGGCGAATCCATTGCTGTAAAATAATACCATCTTTCTACTGATAAGGGAAAGTAAGACACCCCATTCTCGCAGGAGACCATGATACATTCTAGCTGATGGCTTACTCCCCATTCAGGACACAGCACGTCCTTTCTGAGTACATGAAAGAGTAACTAGGCCAAGTACACAGAACAGGAATGAAGGTGCCAGGATCGAAATGCATGTCTTTTCCACATCTGGACGGTTTTCTAATTTAAGCATGGTCCCGGCTGTAACAGATGCTGCGTATTATCAGTGGTTTCCTCATTTTTCCTATCTGAAAAGAAACCACATTAAGAATTTTTTCAGGCCAGGCACGGTGGCTCACACCTGTAATCCTAGCACTCTGGGTGGCCGAGGCAGGAGGATCACTTGAGGTCAGAAGTTCGAGACCAGCCTGAGCAAGAGTGAGACCCCATCTCTACTAAAAATAGAAAAAAATTAGCAGGGTGTGGTGGCACATGCCTGTAATCCTAGCACTCTGGGAGGCTGAGGCAGGCGGATTGTTTGAGCTCAGGAGTTCGAGACCAGCCTGAGCAAGAGCGAGACCCCGTCTCTACTAAAAAAAAAAAATAGAAAGAAATTAGCTGGACAACTAAAAAAAAAAATATATATATATATATATAAAACATTAGCCAGGCATGGTGGCACATGCTTGTAGTCCCAGCTACTCCGAAGGCTGAGGAAGGAGGATCACTTGAGCCCAGGAGTTTGAGGTTGCTGTGAGCTAGGCTGACGCCACAGCACTAAAAAAAAAAAAATTTTCTTTTTTCAAATTTAGTGACAAATATTTTTGACACTTTTTACACAGTCCTTTGGTGATGTGATGAAATCTCTGTGCTGCCATGCACAGCTCTGGCAGTCAGATGTGGTGGGTAAAACTGAGAGTGCAGCCTCTGGGCTCAGCATGGTTTTAAACCCTGGCTCTGCTGCCTAACTTGGTGACTGCAGGCAAATTACTCATCTCTGGGTCTGGCCATTTGTTTATAAGATGGATATGGTGGTAGTCCCAATTCATAGGGTTGTTTTGAGGACCAAATGAGATAATTTTTGTAAAGCACTCAGAAGAGCACACAGCACTTAGCAAGTCTTGTTAAATGTAGGTCATCTAGTGTGAGAAATCTGACCTAGTGACCATAAGTTTGAGGAAATAGAAAATATAGGTGAAAGAGATGAAAAATTCAAATTGAGGAATATTAGCAGAATTAGAAAGATGTGTTATTCAGATAGAATATATTGATAAAAATGAATATGTACAGTGATCTTATAATTTGATAGATACATCTGTGTTTGGTTATTGGAAAAACTATACAAAAAGCCCAAGGCAATTGCCAAAGGAGCTCCAATTATTAATGTCTTTCTATGAAAAGTATTGTTGTAGTTGAAAAATTATAAAGCAAATCACTCTTTATTGACATAAGTACTTGCAATAAATATTAATACAACTGGAATATTATAATTAAGAGTACAAATTGGCTTTATCAAAAAGGTAGTAATTGTTCTGACATCTTCCCCCAAATATTGTCAAATATATTTTAGGGTGATCACTGCATAAACTCAGAACAAAAGACAAGAGAATTAAAAACATATGATTCTTTATTGTCAAAAATAGACAAACTTTAATTTCCTTTAATAGGAATATTAATCTAAGAGCGTCTATAAGCCATCACCATTTTGTAAGCACAGCAGGCAAGAGAGCCAAAGGCAACTCACAGCGGAAAAAGCACAAGAGTTCTACAGCCATGCCCGAGAAGCCTTGCCCAGTCAGTGGTGACGACTCTGAAACAGTGGCAGAAACACAGTGACCTTTAGAGCCCTAAACGATAGACACGCAAACAACGTTGATTGACCCTGGCCCAGTTCTGTGAATTGGCTTTACGGTACCTTTCCAAGCATTTGAAGAATTTAGTCTGTTAGAACACTTGCTAATTTGAACAGTGACATTTTAGGTCACTCGAAGTATCAGTAACAGGATCACACCTGTCTTTGAGTAACACCAGGCTGAATGCATCTGTCCCTATAACCCTGGTCTCTGGTGTGTGACACAGTGCTAATAGCTTGGGCAGAAAACCTGAATAAGCTCCTCATGTGTGACCCACAGCAAGGACAAGAAGAACTGGCTGAATTGGATACTGTTATGGAGGCTGAATTCTCTCATTAACATAAAAGAAAAGAAACATACAATGATCTAGTCGGTTGAAATAAGAGAAAACATAGGCCTTTATTATTCCCTAGAGACAAGTATGCTGGGTAGAAGAAAGCTGGGCGTGTGCACCGGTTTTCTGGAACATGATTTTCATTCTCTACTCTGTGTTATAAACCAGATCTCCATAGCCAAAGTAGATTTGTAAATATACCCATCTCTGTAATTTAAAGTGGTAGCGTGCAGCTATTGCCTTGAAGACTTGGGTTAAAATGAGACACCTAATAACCCGGAAAAGGCCAGCGATAACACTGACAATGGTGAGATGGTTCATCTGAGATCAATCACATGCAATATTGAAAAGAAGCTAGATTGCCAAATGAATCAGAAAGGGGCTGGACCTGTGACCTCATTCTCCAACCTCATAGGAGTTCATCTTTCACTCAATGGAAGAGTCATCAACTACATGCAAAAAAATCAGTTCAATATTTTCCATTTTTCTAGTTTAAAGATAACATTTGATATTGGAGAACTAGGAAAACTGGGCTGATATTGTACCATAAAGTTATCT
This sequence comes from Lepilemur ruficaudatus, assembly GCA_963574885.1. Classification (NCBI taxonomy): domain Eukaryota; kingdom Metazoa; phylum Chordata; class Mammalia; order Primates; family Lepilemuridae; genus Lepilemur; species Lepilemur ruficaudatus. The sequence continues at coordinate 20,475 of CAUYRT010092538.1, read as the reverse complement.
AAAACAATAGCGTGGTAGCTGCAAGGGCAGCTCAAGCTTTTGTCCCCACTTTAAGACATGGAGGACACCAAGAGACAGTGAAGTAGTTCTGTTGCCCCTGTGACATTTCTCATTCACTCTTCTCTACAGTTAAGTTTTAATTAAACTCACCCACTTAATTCTACCCTCTTGTCTAAGAACCCTTCAAATTTGAGTAGGAAACTGGTAGTGTGGACTTAGTGGAATTTTTTTTTTCTTTTTTTTTTTTTGAGCTAAGCATCATTTAATAAGAGTCTGTGATTGGAAGGATCACTTTGAGAACTTACAGGAAAAAAGAAGCCATATGAAAATCAAAGTAGGCAAATCTGATTTGTACAGTCTATTAGCAAGACCACCTGGACCAAGATGTGGAGTCAAATATAAATCTGAAATGGGTGGCTTCTTTTCCTTCCTTATTCCATCCCATTCTGTAAAAAAATGTGACATATTCAGAAAATGTACACTCTCCTGGGTCATTTCTCCAAAGGCCACAAAGTGAGCCCTTCAGCTGTAGTTGCTATGACTGAAACACAAAGATGGGCCACATATGGGGTTTCTTATTGAAGGCACGTGGGGAAAGCTACAGATGAGTTTAATTGACTAGCTGCATTGTTTTATTACCCAATCGCAGAAGAATCTTTTAAATTTTTTTGTCCTTAGCACTCTTCAATGACTGTTGTCCCAATTAGTGAGTAAAGTTTTTTCTTAACGAGTCGAAATCCTGAGCTGAGAATCAGAGTTCGCCTGAGGCCAGATGAGAAGCGACCTCTACTGAAGAAAAAGTCCCTGAAGCTAGTCCACGAGCAGTTCTCCTGCTTGAACACAAGGGTCAGCTCAAAAGTAGGCACCACGCTAGAATCACACACAATCCTATCCAGCTTCTTACATACATTTTCAATTTCCAAGTTCACGTGCATAACACAACCTCGCAGGCCACAGGGCTCCGTGGAGGAGAGCCGCAGGACGTCTTGAGCAATTCTCCGGGTCAGTTTGTCGGGGACAAGGACCTTGGAGCAACCAAGTTTCGTTTGCTTGGATTTGGACAGACAGTTCTCCAGCATTTTAACCAAATTCTGGCAAGTTGCCTCCTCAAATATTACCTCGCTAAGGTTGGGTTCAGGAACGACATAATCCCAGTAGTCAAAATCTGTAGGAAAGGAAATTTTCTTTTTAGACAAAGAAAAGAAAAAAATCCAGGAGCAGAAAAGACGCACCAAGATGGCAACATTCACCACCACTGTCCATCATGTCTGCCTGTTTCTAATGTTTGTTTGAGAGTCAGCTGACCTTACTTTGCTGTTTGTTCACTATCTAGGTAATAATACAGCGAAACATTTAACCTCTCAAGAATTAAAGTTCATCTGTGAAATAAAGGTTTTGATGATGGGGTGGACAGAATATAGCCATTTTTCTTTAAATTTATGTATGTACACACATATAATCTTAAAGACTATTCATCAAAAATCTACATGTGGTTATCTCAGATTATTAGTGATTTTCTTTTCTTTCTTGCCTACTTGCTTATGGGGGTTTTGTAATTTTGTTTTACAGAAAATATGCATTACTTTGAGACTAAAAATGGTTATAATTTTTTTTTTTTTTTTGAGGATTGAGGGACTGTTGCTTTCTACCTGTAGGAATACATGTATTGTAAAATGCAGAATGTTTGCTATTGTTCTTAAGTGGGCCCATGATGAGCTCCATGAGCTCTGTTAAAGATCTATCAGATTTGTGTCTTTCTTTAGAATGGCCCGCAGGTCCCAATTTTAGCTTTAACCTCTTTGATTAAAAATTGCTCAAAGAGAAGCCCTTTGAGATCCATGAAGATATATTTATAACTGGCTGGGTAGTTTTTCTTAGCCAAGCAAAACAAAACAGTCCTAGGGAAACAAAATTAGATTTGCTCAAAGGAAAAGAGATAGCTCTGCATTTGGTTACCTACCTCCCAAATTAATCCTAGCACTTGGCAGGATGCCATAGCCCACACAAGGTCAAAGGAGCAGGGTGCAGGCAGATGCCTCCCCTCCCTGAGCTTACCTTACTTTCATGTATTCGCTTAGAGCATTTTATTTACAACTAAATAGAACAAATGCACTCTGAATTATAAGGGCTCTATATTTTATCCATGTTGAAGAGAGAATTTTAGAATTCTGGCAGGTAAATTAGGTCATCAACCACTTCACCTTCTAAACGAGGGAGGCCCCGAGAGCTTAAGCAATACATCTATGCTCACACAGCAGTTCAGTGGCAGGGCAGTGTGTTAACTTAGAAACTGCTGTTTACAATTGCAATGACAGTAAGTCCAGCACCACTGCTGTTGAAAAGTTTCCAACTTCCATTAAAAATGGAATAATGGGTATAACCACAAATAGAATCCTACTCAGTAATAAAAAGGAACACGCTGGGAAAAGTCACAACATGGAAGTATCTCAAAAACACCAGGCTGGATGGGGGAAAGAAACCAGACACCAAAGAGTACATACTTCGTATGATTCCGTTTTTATGAGGTTCTAAAAGACAAAACTAACTTATAGTGACAAAAATGAGATCAGTGATTCTCTGGGGTCAGGAGAGAGTGGAAAATTGATGGCAAATGGGGATTTTTGGTGTCGGTTACAGGGGTAAACACATTTGTTAAAACACACATAACTATACACTTCACAATCAGAGAGAATGAGGAACTTTATCCCAAAGAGCCCTGTGGCAGTAGACTAGAATGATGCGGCCCATCGGGTATTTTATTTTTGTTACTTTTGTTTCTCACCACCATGAACAGAACGTGCTAGAAAATTTGGAAAGGGGGTCTCTCCCTATGGATTTTATGGCCCACTCCCTACATCGAGGAAGAGGGGAGAGTCGCATGTCCCAGGACTATGGAGGGGCACCGACCTCTGGAGGGGAGCGAGGCGGGCGGGCGGCCGGGACACTCACCGCTTAGCCGGCTCCCGGGGTGGCAGCCGCGGTCCAGCGGATCCGAGATGCTGGCCGGGTTCTTACTGCTCAGACTGCCGGTTGCAACCATGGTCAACGGCTCCGTTTCCCTCGCGGGGCCAAACGGCCTTTCTGGGGCGCTGGAAAAAAAAGGGGCGAGGAGGACAGTTTGCAAAAGCAGGCGAGACGTGCAGAGGCTCCTAAAACGCCCCTCGTCGCGGGAGCGAACTAGCCGCGGCGCCCCTTTTCCAAGGCGGGGACCGGCCTGTGCAGCTCAAGTTGACAAAGCCCCGCGGCGGAGACGCTGACTACAGCCACGACCTGAAACTAACGCAAAAGTTAGCATAACTTGGAAGCCACTTACCCCGGGGCGCTTGCCCTGCCCCGCTCCTCCCGCCCGGGCCGCGGGGTCGCTCACCTGCCGGGGTTTGCAGGAGCGGACGCTCTGCCTGGCAATGCCGTGGGGTAAACAGAGGCAGGGACACCCCCGGGAAGGGGGGTTCGGTGACCTGCAGACCCCAGCGGGGATCGACGCCCCGCTCGCGCCCCTCCCACCCAGCGCCGGCTCCACTAAGCAGCGTGGCCCGCGGGGCGGCCAGCACTTTATAGGGCCCGCCGCCCGCCCCTCCCGGCCGCCCCCCTGCGCCGCCCGCCCCACCCCGCCCCTGCCGAGCCCGGTCGCCTTTCAAGCCCCGCGCGCCGCGGTTCGGGGCAGGCCGCGGGGAGTTGAGGACGAGCCCGGCTGGGGCAGGGCGGACACCTGCTGTTTTCCGGGTATAGGCCACGGATCACCGTGACCGCAATTTCTGACCCCCGCCGCCCCCTGCCTGCGCCACCAGCCTGGATTCTGGGTGCGACCCTCCCCCAGCGCGTGCACCCAGGCTGCCTGGGCCGCGTGGACCGCTCGTCGGGACAGCGCGAAGCTTCACGTCCTTTTCCTGATACCAGGGCCTGAGGCTTTGCTGTGTCGTCGGAACACTTGGCTTAAATCCCTTCCGATGTTCAGTGAGCATCATTTATGCGCTCAGCTCTGGCCTCCAACCCAGTCACCTCTGTTCCACGTCCCGGAGCTCCTATGTCCTCCTCTCCTGCACGCGGTCAGTTCTAACTTTCTTTTCCAGCGTTGAAGACTTGCCAGCATTTTAGGAAGGGTCTTAATCACCCCGTGCACTCCTGGGCTCCCTGGCAGCCCTCGTGGCGTCACATCTGTGACTAATGTGTTTTTTTCCGCTGGGAGGGTGGTCCTGGCAGTCCTCTAATCAGATGTAGCCCCAGAGCACGGGGAGAGCTTTCACTGAGGAGTTTGCCAAGGAACTGAACAAAAACCATTAGCAGGATCTTAGCTACATCCTCCACCCGCCCCGTCTTGGGGACCCATTGTCATCTCCAGAGGCAGAAGTGCCCAGGGAGCCCCGTTGGGAGGACCGAGGCACGTCTAGGCCTGGGAGAGGCTGGAGGCCCTGAAGATAAAGAGTCCTACATCCTGCTGAGGACAATCCCTGCGAAGCTTCAGGGCAGTTTGAACACACGCACACAGGGCAGAGGAGCCCTGGAAAGAGTCAGTGCCGTGGCACAACCCACCAGCCAGAAGCCAAACCTTATTTTTTTCTTCCCCTGTTACTAAACCACCCTTTTCCCGCTTTGGTGTGCCAGTAGGAGACGATCTGTTTAGAGCGGGTATTCCCAGTGAGTTTGGGATGGGCAGGGCATGAAAACGTGGAGATGCCTGGAGGCGGGAAAGGGTTGTTTGTTTCTAGAGTAGAAGTTCCAGGGTTGGCTCCCAGGTCCTGCAGGATCATGTGTAGAAGGATCTGCAGGTTAGGCCCTCTGAAAGGCAGTTTCAGCTGTCCCAGGCTTAAATCTCTTAGGAAGAAAAACAACAACAGAAGGGGTAAGGAGGGTGTAATAAACAGATCCGTGGGAGGACGTTCAGAGGCAGAGCAGCAGAAATTAAAGCCAGCTTGACAGTCCATTTTTAATTCAACCCGGGCAGCTGCTCCGCCTGAAGGTCAGGCCAGCCAAGCAAGGAGATGCTGATAGGCTGATCTTTCAGAGCAGATTTCCACTTCTATTTCAATAACAGAAAAGTGGAAAATAAACAAGCGCATTTAAGCCAATTAAAAAGCAGTTTCAGTGGCCGGTGTGTTCAGGACCAATAGATGGGCCCCCTGGCAGATGTCAGATGCCAGCTGCTGGGTAGTCTGTCCCTGGGCAGGCCACGGAGCCTCCTGTCCTTATATGGGCAGCATTACTAATGGGCTGCCTCCTACCTGCCTCCAAAAAGACTTATCAGAATGAATATAACGAGAGGTCCGAACTTACCCTAGTGAAATAAAGAAATTGCTCATTTCAATTTCCATAGGGTGTTTATGCATAACTCTTAATCTAAGGACTCCCACAGGGCCGGAAAGCTCATTGGAACTTCTAGAAAGTTCTTGGCTCACCTGACCAACTGAAATTTTGCAAAGCCTTTTGGGATTTGACTGCGGAAAACAATTTATCTATGTACAAATGACTTCAAACATCTTTTTATCTGAATGGGTCTTGCTCTCATGACTTAGCAGGCATAAACAACGACTGAGGTAGAGTACCTACCTGGAATAATCAGCAGAGAGCGTCCTTTTTTATCTACTTAAAAGGGTGACAAATTCATTTAATACCAGTTTGAATACCAGGGTTAAAGAGCTGATTTTAACAAATGAAGCACAGAAAAGAATTGGGAAAAACCAAGTCCCATACTTGTCCTGTCATGAAATGACACAGTCTATCAGATTTTTTTTTTAATGTTGTGGATACAGTTAATCATCTATAACTGAAAGTTGATCCCATTGATGTACTTCTGGGGTTTATGAAAGGCAGTGATAAAGGAGTTTGTTTCATTATATTCTCTTTAATATTGTGTGGAAACAGTTTGTGGGCCTGCTTACTAGAAATAATAGTTGTGTATGAATAGAAATATAGTTGGTTAAATAGTTTGATTTCCTTTCATACACCAGTACTGTAGCAAACTATCAGAATCACAAGCAAAGCCTTTAACTTAAGCATGCTTGCTTTCTTATTACTATTGTTTACTTACTCGCCTTCTTACAAAAAGAGAAAGAAAGAGCAGTCACAAATGGCAATAGCAGGTTGATCTGATGTGTATGAAAATATGTAAATTCCAGGCCCCCTCATATGTAAATATAGTATTCATAGTCTCATTGCTTACATAAAGTGTAGATTCAGAATACCAGGGATATTGCCAAAACAAAAAACCCCAAAATGATATTTTAATGTATTGTTATAGGAAGAACTGGTGTCTTGTACATTCATGATTTAGAGTGTTGAATATTTATTGCATATTTCACCAGCCAATTTTCTGTTTTTATTCAGTAGGAGCCATTGTTCTCGAAATCTTATTAATACATTTACATTCAGTGCACTGCTTATTTTATTTTGTAAACTATGATACATGAGGAAAGATTACTGAGCTTCTTAATCTGTACAATGGATTCAGGGCGGATTTATAGGAATGAGAGTTGATATATTAATATTAATATATAGGATCTGAGGTCCATTAGCAAGCTCATAGGGTGGTTGTGAGGATTAAAAGTAAAACTCTTATGATCAATGCTAAATGTCATCTCTTTTTTTGTGGGGGGGGACAGAGTCTCGCTCTGTTGCCTGGACTAGAGTGAGTGCGGTGGTGTCAGCCTCACTCATAGCAACCTCAAACTCGTGGGCTTAAGTGATCCTCCTGCCTCAGCCTCCCAAGTAGCTGGGACTACAGGCATGTGTCACCATGCCTGGCTAATTTTTTTTCTATATATTTTTAGTTGGCCAGTTAATTTCTTTCTATTTTTAGTAGAGACAGGGTGTCGCTCTTGCTCAGGCTGGTTTCGAACTCCTGACCTTGAGCAATCCACCCACCTCGGCCTCCCAGAGTGCTAGGATTACAGGCGTGAGCCACCGTGCCTGGCCTCATCTCTTTTTTTTAATAAACAAATATGATTTCTTTTAATGCACGCTGTCTCTGGCTTTCCTTAGGTTGCTAAATTTGTAAATTCGGTGTCCATGTGAAATGCTTGTAGCAGGGCCTGGCACACAGCAAGGGCCAAATGAGTGATGTTATTATTATTGCTCTTGCTGTTGTTCTGAAATTGTAGTGCTCTGGTTCAGTGCAACAAGCAAGTGGCTAAAAGGAGTCGGAAAGTATTGTTAAAGTCAAACAAAATTTGTGGGCTTTCCAGTTTGCAGGAAATCTGGAAAACATTTGCCACTGATTAGGAAAGCCTCTTTTATTGTAATGCATCCTTCCCTGTTTGGGAAAGCAGGAAGGAGATCTCCCAGTGATATGTAAGAAAATAATGTGTGCAAAAAGTTATCTTGGTGTAAAATACAGAATTATATATGTTAACTTTCCTCTATTATCTAGAAAATAGATTTCTGGAGATAAATGAAATTTACAGACAGTAGAAATTATTGACCATAGAACCGTCCAATGGTTTCAAGATATGTGTGACCCTCTGTTAACATTCTGGGTGAGATAGTTCATCATCACTTTTATTTATCTTAGAGGGTGCTCTAACAAATAAGATTTCTACTTAATAATTAAATATACAATATGAGTTTTTCTGGAGAATGACATAGGATTTCTCATTAAGTAACGTAACCTGGAGACTTATCCAGTGGAGGACAGAAACAGGACCAATATAAAATGATACAGAATACCTGCTGCTAAAAGCTGGGAGAATATTCCAGTAGTAGAAGGCATTGCCTTTCTAAATTTAAGCAGAGGAATGGTTACCATGGTGACTTATCTCTTAAAATAGTTGTATGATTTTGTTCTCTTCATCAACAATGCTATTATTATCTCTCTTTATGTAAAGGAAGCTGATAATGTTTACATACACACCATGTCTGTTTTTTCTTAATTATGGAAGGATTTATAATTTAGGTGCCCATATCAGAAAATGCCAGCCAAGAACACGGAATAGGCCTTTGACACTTTTCTAGGTATATGTCTTAAAACTTTTGCAAATCCCAAATTTGAGAATACTACCAAAGCATACCATTTCTCTGGAATTTCCGGTGCACAAAGATAAGAGGAAAATAAAGCTATGTGCTCATGTAGGTGTTGTGTCCTTCACTGGTCCCCCCCTCCTTGTACCAGCCACGTGTCCTATGCTGGTAGACCAGCCTTACACAGCTTTTGTCATTCACATTTGTATCCCAGCAAAATCACACATTATAACGTCATGACATAAACCTGTGGGGTTGCTCGAGAAGAGAATTGAATCTGAGAAAGCCCAAGTGTCTACTAGCCATAGGATTCTGCGGAGTATTCTTTAGAATGGAGTCAAACCCCTTTTCTGCAGTTGTAAAGCACATTAAGGCAACAGAGCTTGACTAAGTCACAGGGTGATTCAGTTTTTCATCCTCATGGCATAGCAGTCAGGTGCACGGACTGTGAAGCCCAACTGCTACGTTCTGTCCCACCCAGCAAGGACATTTTCTAGCTGTGTAAACTTGGGCAAGGTGCTTACCATTTCTGGGCCTCCATTCCCACCTTTAGAGTGGAGATTATCATAATCTTACCTCTTAGGCCTGCGGCGGGGATCCAATGGGTGAATTCGATAAATGTTAGCCATTTTTCTAATGATGAATTTTGCTCTGACTTTGCAAAATCTCCAACGTCCTAGTGACATTTTTGTGAAAAGGTAGCTAGGGAAATGTTTACATGTGTTCAAGGGGGTCTGAAAGTGTATCTTATATATATGCATTCTTTCAGTCGATTCGCATTCAGTATTTATTGAGCATTAATTATGTGTTAGGCACTGACAATACAACAGAAAACCAGATAAATCTGGTCCCTGTCCACAGGGAGATTATTGTCTAGAAAGGTATAGAGACATATAAATACAACATTATAAACAGGGGACTAAAGTTAGGGGAGGTACAGGATGCTACAGAAGCACAGTGATATAAACACTAATGTATTTTGAAATAAAATTCATAGTCTTGCTACTCATCGTGTGTGTTACAGACCAGTAGCATGGGCATAACTTAGGAGCTTGTAGGAAACGCAGAATCTCAGGCTCACCCCAGACCTACTGAAGCAGAATGTGCTTTTTAACAAGATTCCTCACTGATTGATGCATATCATAAGACACTAAAATTTGAGAAGCACAGATTTTAGTTTAAAAGAATAAACAAAACCGTAAGACCATCTAAGCACTTATAAAACTATTTCTGGGCCAATTTTTTTTAAAAAAGCATTTATTGAGTTTCTACTACGTGCAAGACCGTGTGCAAGTCTTTGATGCAAGGTGGATTGATTCTTAGCTGTGCAAGTGTTTGTTGATTCTCCGTAGCTCGAGTCAGACATAATGGCCCTAATAAGTCTGTGGTTTATTAATTTGTTAACCACTGTGTGGTTCTTAGCTCCTGGGCCTGGCTCATAAAACCGTGCATGCACAGCTATGTGAAAACAGTCTGGTTTTCAGAGAAGACTGTATTATATAAAAATTAAGTCCTGTTTTAATAAACTTGAGACACTATGAAACCCGGAATTACATTCAACCTTGATGGCATTGGAAGCCCGTAATGTAACACAAGGAAGGGGCTTACATTGTAAAATGTATTTAAATTGGTCTATGGAAAGTTGAATTTGGAAACCACAAATATGGAAGGAAGGGAGCAATACAGAAAGATACATATGTATATATCTCTCATTACTTCCAAATTTACTAGAGAGGGTAAATACAGTTATGCATGTATTCATTTCTTCTGCTGTAATTATATCATAAAATATATTTTAAAAGATTGACTTAGTTGTCGAAATATTGTGCGGTAATTGGGAAGTATTTTTATAGATGGTGTCTATTGCGGTATAGGAGCTGAGTCGCAAATTGCGGGAGCAGCCTTTCAGGATATGTTAATACAGCTATACGCACGCCGAAGTGCATTCACTCGTGTGATGTAATTGATGCATCCTATCTAAACTGAGCAATAAATGGTACTTAACAAATGAATTTACAGCACCACATAATTACCTTTGCAGTTAGCTTAGATGTTCACACGCTAACGGCTTATGAAACAGGACTCGTCTCTGCATGTGTAACGGAGCAGAACACCTTAATGGTTTGCCTTTAGCTTCTCACTCGATCACACTAGCCTTCGAGTTCTGGCTCTGCCATGAGCGGGCATTGTGAAATTAACGAAATCCTTTGCCTCTCAGCTTCCTCGTCTACCATACGGAAGAGTCAATGATACAACACATGTAACGTTTCTGGCAGGGCAACTGGTCCATATCAAGAGCTCGGGCAGAGGTGGTCATCCTAAACGCTCATGGCTGTGTGATATTGCTCATGTGATCGCACAGAACTCTACTGTAGTAAATAATGTATCAAGTGCCGTGATGGGTTTCTCAGGGGGGTTGCAGATTTCACTCTGCATGTAATAGATAACAAAGAGTGCGCTTGCTGGAGAATTAGGAGGCTTATCCCCAGTGTAGCTCTTGTACTGCCTGAGTCTCTGACTTTGGACGGGATGAGTCAACAGAATCACCAGGAAGTAGTGAGAATCTAAAAAGAGATTCCCCCAGGCTGCAGGAGGAGAGAGTTATCTATGGGTTTCAATGCAGTAGAGACCAGGACCTGGCTTAATGGCTGTGTCCAGGAGGTAGTGAGATCTCAGAAAGGAACTAGACAGAGTTCCCATATTTGGAAAAGATTGCTGCTCTTCCTTAAGGGTGGCGTGGAACAGCAGGAAACAGCCAGATCTGATGGGATGCTGCTGGCCTGGGTGATGAACACCTTACCTATAATCTATGGGTGATCAATGACTAGAGTAGGGCAGTCTCCATCCCTGCCCCCTCCTGAAGCATCAACATTGCACAGAATTTGAAACCTTTGACATGCACATTGGGTCTATGGGGTGGGAGGATGAGGATAGTGAGGGGAAAGAATGGGTAGCATTAAATTTACCTATTCCTCAGTTGAATAAAGGCTAAATATCAGAAATTAAGTTAAATAGTAAACAATATAGCAGTAATGTTGCTTTATTATACAACCCTGTCTATGAACTAAAATTGATATTATCTATATCTAGCAACATAGCTATAGTCATACTTCTGAAAAATATATTTTAAAATTTTTTCTTTCTTTTCAATTTACACATCTTACATCAGCTTTCTTAGAAGCTCTGCTTTCAGCATCTATAGTCAACTTAAGCGTTCCATACATGGTGCATCTTTGAGTTTATTATTGAAATGTTGCTGCCTACAAGGAAATCTATATATAAAGTACTTTTTAAAAAGTGTTTTTAATGTGTTCTGTATCGAAATAGTTACTACGGAAACTCCATAAATCAGGAATATTTTTGTATTTTCTAAATCATGGAACTGCTTATAGATAGACATAACCCTCGTAGGCAATGGTGTAGGTGGAATCTAACAAGTGTAACTATAAATATCAGTTTTAAAATAATGATCCTGACACTTTTATCTATTCTTAAGTAATCCAAGGGAAGTGTTATGAAAGCAGGTCCAGAAAACTCAAAATGAAATAAAATAATAAAGTTAGTAAAGAAAAAATTGACTTTGGATTTATAAACTGGCCCCCAATTTCTAAATTTCAAAATGAAAAAAAGAGGTAATACAGTCACTTGATTGAAAAATCAAATTTTGACTTCTGCCTCCCATCATTCAGGTAACCACTTTTATTAGTTTGTATGTATCCTTCTAAAATTTTTTAATGGAAATACAAGCACATACTAATGTATATTCCTATTTTCACTACTTTTACCCTAAAGGGAAATATTATACTTAAGTTCTCCTCGCTGCCTTTTTGCACTGACAACATATTTTAGAGATCGTTCCATGTGAACACGTAGTTTTATCTCTTGTTCTCTCTCTCTGTTTTCTTCAGCTGTTTTGCGTTCTGATTTGGTAAATCTTCATCTAACCAGTAAGTTGCAGGGGGACATTTTGATTATTTATAGATTTTTTTGCTATCACATACAATGCTGTAGTGAATGATCTTGTTCATAAGTCACTTTGTGTGTGTGCAAGTATACCCATCAGATACATTCTCAGAGGAACTTCTACTTTGAAAGGTAAATATACAAAACGTAATTTTGGTAGATCTTGAGAAGTTCTCCATCATAGGAATTATACAGTTTTGGGCACCCACCAATAAAGTATGAGAATTTCTGTTTCCTTATACTCTCTCCAATCTTTTAATCATTCATTTCATAAATATTTTCTTAAACATGTGCTATATATTTTTCTATAGTTATAACATGCTGTAGAAACCTATTGCTTAGGAGTTGTGACTTCCCTTATTCTAGTTAGAAATGATATTATTATCATAATTTTTTAAAAGGGAACTATGAATGGAAATTATTAATCATAACTCTCAGGTAAAACTTAGAAATGTATCACCTTCCTCCTGATTCCCACTTTTGGGGACAGCCTGGAGGCTGGGTCTACAAAGATCATTAAAATTTCAGTGATTAGTCAGCTCAGGGAACAAAAATAATGTTTTTTTCCCACCGCTCTTTGCTAAATTGTCCATCAGATGTTTTATTGGTATGTAGGGATATTGGTGTTTATTGAAGCCTAATTCCCTTTGATGTCTGCTGAGGAAGGAAGGGAAGTCATCAAAGAGACAAAATTATCCTTTAATATAAAGCGTAGAAGTCGCCTGCAACCTGATTTTAATTTTAAATAGTTAAATAATATTTTCCTCTTTTTAGCCTCTGCAAAATGACGACTTTGTTATAGTCCACAGTAGTAAACTCAGTTGAGTGTAATTCAGTTCATCAGACGTTTGTGGATGTTACTGTAATGGGGAGAGCTTGGGTCCACATACAGTTTTGGGAGAGGTTCTAGGTTGTCTTGTCCAATGCACTAACCACAGACACATCCTGTTATTGAGCACATTAAAATGTGACCAGTCCAAAGTGATACGTAGAAAATACACGCCAGATTCTGAAGATCTAATTGACCACGAAGAATGCAAAATATCTCATTAATAATTTTTGTGTTCACCAGGTACAGTGTCTGTCACCCATTTGTAGTCTCAGCTATTTGGGAGGCTGGAGCAGAAGTATTGCTTGAGCCCAGGAATTCAAGGCCAGCCTAGGCAACATAGTGAGACCCCCATCTCTAAAATAATAATATTAGGTCATTACATATGAAATGTTCAATTTTGAATCAAAAGTTTGGTTTAGCATATCTCAAACAAGAAGCAGTACAATTAATCAAAGTTATGTACCTAAACTATCGACATAGTCTTACCATCTTAACAGTAGCTTGCTTATGCCAACAGCAAAGAAGCCTGGAGAGAGAATGGCAAAGAAATTGCAAAAGGTGTTTTCTACAGCTTGTTGAGAATTTTTGAATATTTTTCCTTGCAAGAAGTGGTCCAAAGCCTGGAAGAAGTGGTAGTCAGTTGGTGCAAAGTCTGGTGGATATGGCAGATACAGAGAGTTTCCAAGTCCAGGTTCTATAGTTTGAGCAGTGTTGTTTTTTGTGACATGTGGTCTTGCAAGAGCATTGGCCTGTCTCTATTGACCAATCTTGGCTCAAGCATCCTCATCATTTTGTCCAACTGGTTGCAGGAGACATCCGCTGTAATCAATTGACCAGGTTTCACGAAGCTGTAGTGGATAATACCAGTGCTGGATCACCAAACAGATGCCATTAACTTTTTTTGATAAATATTAGGTTTTGGGCTGTGTTTTGGCACTTCATCTTTATCCAACCATTGTGCTAAATGCTTGTGAATGTCAAAAAGATTCCATTTTTCATCACATGTAACAAAACGGTGTAGAAATTGTTCACCTTTATGTCATGGCAGGAAAGAAAGGCAAGCTTCGAGACAACTTCTAATGCTCATTTAATTCATGCAGAACCAATCTATCCAGCTTCTTTACCTTGCAATTTTTTTCAAATGGTTCAATATTGTTGGAATAGTAACGTCAAACCTTGCTGCTAATTCGCGCGTAGGTTGAGATGGATTCGCTTCCACTAGAGCTTTCAGCTCTTCATTATCCACCTTGGTCTCAGGTCACCCATGTGGCTCATTTTCAAGACTGAAATCACCAAAATCAAACTTCTCAAACTGTCAATATACTGTGTGTTCATTAGCCACATCCTTCCCAAATGCTTCATTGATATTTCAAGCTGTCTGCACTGCTTCGGTTCCACAATGGAACTCATATTCAAAAATAACTTGAATTTTTTACTTATCTGTGGTTTCACAAAAATTGCTCTAAAAATATGAAAGATAGTCACAAGCCAAAACATGAATTTGAAAGATTGAGGATGTACCTTCACAATAATAAAAAAAAAAAAAACCAAGAAGTGTCAAAGCAAAATGTCAGCGATATCAACTCTCAAACTTAGTACTTAAGGAAATCGGACATTCCATAGTTAATAACCTTAATAATAACAATAATTTTTGTATTGGTTGCATGTTGAAATGGTAAAGTTTTTGATATTTTGGGTTAAATAAAATATATTACTAAAATTAATTTGACCTGCTTCTTTTTGGAACTTTTAAAAATATGGCTACTAGAAAAAAATTTATACATATATATAATGATTAGAAAATTCTTAGTAAATGTACTCAGTAAGTGGTAGCTATTAATTTTGGGGTCAAGTGTATTGAGGTATATTACAATTTATGCATTAGTCAGGGTTCTTACATGTACACACGCACAGATACCTGGAGATTGACTGTGGGAATTAGCTCACGTGATGATGGATGCTCTCTTCTGGAACGAAATAGAATTCTTGTTTTTGTGTCGGCTGGTGTACCTGCTCAGGAGCCCTGACCTTTGTACCAGGAATACAACAAATTCTAATTTTGGGGTTGCTGATTCAGGGTTAGGTAAATTTCCCATATTCCATTTTATTGTCAACCACCTTAAATCTGGAACGAAGGAGAACCTGTACTTTATGGAATTCGAGATGACGGGTGAGGTGAGGGGTGGAGAAGCAGAGGCAACAGGAAGCCTCCCTTTCTTCACTGGGCTTCCATTTAGTTCCAGGGCTTGTGAAGGAGCCAAAAGCGTGAAGGCAGCTTCATACTCACTGAGCTGACACATTCATTCTCGTACACTCCAGTTGCCACTTAAAAACACTGAAAGAAAAAAGAAATAAAAATCAATGATTCACCATCTAACAGGACTAGTTGGCTCAGCCACTAAGTCATCAATTTGCTTCATTTCTGGAAAAAATCCAGCATTTTATAACTAGAGTTTTTATAGAAGTTGACTTGGTAAAAGTAGGTCAGTCACCTTGGACTTTGTCTCGTCCTCCAGGAGGAGAGCTCTGGTCTGGCACAGCTCAGTTGGTCTCTTCACAGGGGCACTGATGTCCATGAGATCCAGCAGAGTTCGCCAATACTGTTGGTTGGCACTTGCTCACTTTGGGGCCAAGAGACCCCATTCACTTCCCCATTTATTCCAATCCCCTTCCCAAGCTGCCTGGATTCTTTCCAACCCTCGGTGCTCTTATTTTTAGGCAGCAGTGGGTCATCGCTACACATATTAATGTACTATAATTCCTGATAGCACATTATGTTGCTTGCATTTTTATTTCTCTTGGATAATATACTGTCAGCCTAGGCAAAAAGGTAGAAAACTAAACCTTTCAACAAACCAGTGGGAAGGTCCTTTACTGCCCATTTATTGTAGGCTCTTTATTAATAAATAAATCCGTGCTCCACAAATACCTATAACTCATTTTGTGAATCTGCTTATCTTTCCTTTTTTCTTCAAGACATTTTTGAGCAATTATAATTTAAGCAATTTGGGAGTTTTCGACATAAAGAATAATGGAAAATAAATATTATCTTTGCACGTATTCCAGATTAAGTCTTCAGGACTAGAAGAGTCCCAGAGGCTACAAAAATTTTGTCCATGAATTTCGGTAGACTTTAAGATAAAAGCTAATCTAATTGTCTTACTTAAAAGCCAGGAAAGAGAGATTCAGCAAAGTCTTTACTAAGGGTCACAGAGATGGTTACTGGCAGAATGGGAATGAGAACCTAGTTTTAATATAATTGATAGGATACATTTTATCTAAATAAAGATTAATAGCTTTAAATGCTTGTTATAAACATTGGGACTTATGTTTGCAGATATAAAGATAATTGTTTAAATACTATTCTCTCCCATTTCTCCTCATCAGCAGCTACATCCCTAATTTCCTTTTTTTCAAAACAAATATTTATTTATTTCATGTATTGTATTTTTTATTACTATATCACAGTTGTACATATTAGGGGGGTACATGTGATATTTTGATCACGTATACAATGTATCATGACCAAGGCAGGGTAATTGGAATATCCATCCTCTCTAGCATTTATCTTTTCTTTGTGTTGGGGACATCGTATTTCTTCTCTTCTAACTGTTTTGAAACATACAATTCTAATTTCCTCTTAAATCTAACTCAAAATTCACCTTCCTGTAAGAAAATGTGTGATTACCTTACTCAAAACTTATGCAACCTGACATCTCATCAGCTTTTAGGAAAATAATTTGAGTGTGTTTATGTGTAGCATGCATTTACTTATTTAGAAAGAAAGCTACTGTGTCTGTTTGTCTAATTTTCCCCATAAATAAACATGTTCCTTTTTCATTCCATAGTACTCAGTGAATGCTGTGAAAATGTTGACGCCAAAATACTTTTGATTTCTCTCTTCTTCCCATCTTTTTTCCCTCTGCTTGCTTCTGGGTCACCTTAATCTGACATCAGAAGGCATGGCGGAGGTGAGTGAGACATTCTTGGGGCTGATGCAATGAAAGTAACTGCATCAGGCCTTGCAGGATCTGCCCTAGGGGAGACTGTTAGCTTTTCACCTGTAGTGCATTCAAAGCTGAAAATATACAAGGAAATACTCTAGAGGTATGAAAAACCGGTAGTAAGGGGAGAAAAACAATCCCAGGAAGGTACAGGGTTTTTAAAGGCATGAGGGAAACAGCATCCAATTTAGATCAACCTCCTGTCTCTGCTTTTTTGTATTCCTGCTGTGAATTTAGGAAAATGAGCTCCCAATTTAGTCGTGGTGTGGGTGTGCGCCTATTTAGCTGTGTGTTCAGAGATCTCCTAAATTTTCGCACATCAAATGATCCTTGTGATGGCCTGAAAGAATCGGTGTTTCCTGGAAAATCTCAAACTTGCTCTTTAGGGAGTTTATTTCTCCCTGGTGGAATCTGATTCATGATGATATTTATGGTGGGTGTTTTGATTTTGTGCGGGTGCCTTGGGCACTCGGTGCATTTTTCTGGACAGTGTTGTCATGAAATGTGACTTGCAAAACTATTTAAAGGCTGAAGCAGTCTTTTTTTTACAAAAAAATTCTTTTAGGCAAGAATCAAGATTGAAGCCTGCACCATTTCTTAACATCTCTCTCTGTCTTCTTGCTTCTGCTGGACACTGACAAGGGTTTTTGACATTTAGGAATGAATTGGAAAAAACATCAGAACAAATAAGACACAGCATTTCAATCCCCTGTCACTAGCAGCGGGGACAGATTTTAGTCTGTTTCTCAGAACTGTCAGAAATGAAAGTCGTTCTGACTTAAGTCTCTTATTGAAAGGGTTGTACAGTTGTAGGCTGAGATCAACAGGGTACAAGGGATGGTGTGTAGAAAGATTTCCTGTTCCTCTCTCCTCTTCTTTCTTTCTATCCCCCAGGGTGAAGATATCAAGGCAGAAAATGTGTCTAATCGTGCTCAGAAATTATGTTCTGAAAGGTGGTTTGTTGATGTTCAAAAGATGAACTCGTGGTCCTTTCTTTCCCTTTGCTTTTGGTGGTGCTTTGTCACGAAACTTCTGACCCACCGACACTTACTCCTGAAAAGGCCAGTTAAGATCACGCACCAGCTTCTCAGGATGATGTCAGGAACAGTGGCCGCTGTGAACAGGAAAAGATTCTAGGATGGAGCCAGCACCTTGGCGTTGGGGGTAGAGGGGTTGAAAATACAGACGTGAAATGAGGAGGAAGAAAAGAAGAGGAAGAGAGGCCAGAGAAGGAGCGAATGCAAGAATCTCATCCCAGACGCTCAACTAACAAGCACTTTTCAGTAGGGGGGGATTTCACCTCACCTCTGTTTGCCAATGGGTGACATTTGGCCATTTGTGAAGTTATATTTGGTTGCCACAGCTCGTGTGTGGGCGGGTGGGTGATACTGGCGTCTAGGGAGCAGAGCCAGGAACGCTGCTGATCATCCCACGGTGTTCGGAGAGTCAAGCCCAAGCTGACAGTCATGCTGTGCTCGCCAAACCTTCTCTACACCACTGAAAAGGGACTCAGTGGGAAAAGTGATGTTTTAGAGCTCCCTACCCACGTGTGCACGACCAGCATACAGTAGATTATTTGCATAGCTGAGCATTTACACGAGTTGTTTTCCCCCCTCATTCCTTGCCTAACTGAGACTGTATATGTAAACATGAGTGCTCACTTTTCTTTTCTTGGAATGTTAAATCTCTTTCATCTTCCTATGTTCTATCTCCAGCAATTCCACTTATGGCCTTTCACCGATCATACCAGCAGAGAACGACTTCTTAAGAGAGCCCTCCTTTAAGCACTGATTTATTTATTTCTTCAACAAATATTTATTGAGGGCCTACTGTGTGCAGGGCGATGGCACAGATTCTTCACATACATCAGGATATCAGTGAACAAAACAAAGGCTTTTGGTGGAGCTTACATTCTGGCAAGGAAGGCAGACAATAAACAATAAATATAATAGGATACGTATGACATGGTAGAGAGTGTTGAGCACTTTAAAAGGAGGAGGAAGAGGAGGCAGAGGAAGTAAGGCAGTGAAAGTGGGGCAGGCTGTATGCAGTGTTAACCAGTGTCTCCAGGAAGCCCTCATGGACAGAGTGGCATGAAATGCAGGGAGGATATGATCATGCGCATTCTTGTTTTCCTCCCAAATGCCAACCTTTGGTAGAAGGAGCTCCAGATGCAGCCATGAGTCCAATAATCCCAAGTGCACCCAGCAAATTTTCTCCCAAGGAGGCCTTTAGGGGCGTGTTTTCAAAACAGTTTTGCCAATCCAACGTGTGAATTGGTTCACTGGTCTTAAGTTTAAAATGTAGTCATCTGGAAGCCCGGCAGTCGGGTTATGGTTCGATAATTTCTTGCAGCCTCTGCAGTATTACTGAAAATGAATGATGGGTGTTTCTGAGGAAACAGTATCTGCAATCACTCTTCAGCACAGTATATCAGCACAGTATCTGCAATCACTCTTGCTGTGCAGCCATAAACAGTGGACATAATAACTTTAAGCCATGCATCCTTCACTTATTCACTCATGTAAGAGAGAACTTTGAATACCTATAATGGAAGGTGCACTGTGTAAACCACGATGTGTAAGACATAGTCCTTAAACTTAAGGAGCTCACATCTAGAAGAGGTAGACACAGGCCACATTTCTTCCTAGTGTTTAGTCCAGTGTTACCTGTGATTGTGATAAAAACCAAATGTCGTAAAAATACAGAGAGCCAGGAAAAATAAATCACAGTGGAAGCCACTAAAGAGACTCCATGGAGAAGATGACATTTGAATAAGTCTTAATGGGGAAATACAGTGGAAATAGGTAGAAAGGGCAGATGAGAGGGCATTCCCAGGATTAGTTTAAGAGCAAAGCAAGCAAAGCAATAGAGGTGAGAGGCTGCCTGAGCGCGTCTTGGAAATAGTAAGTTAGGTTACGTGTGCGTTCTATGAGCACAAACACATTTTTGGAGAGGAATTGATGTTAAGAGCCAGCTGCGTCCATACTGTGGCACCTTGGATGACAAAGTTCTCTTGCATCCTATTCTCAGTTCTGCAATATAGGGCAGCATACAGGCGAGGTTATGTCATTGTCTTGGGGCGGGGGTGAGCTTTTCTTCATAATATTGGTGTGAGTTGTACTGTTTCACTTGAAGATTCTTGTTCAGTTGCAAGACTTCATCAGCATGAAACCCCCTTTCCAAAGTGCTCACTTGACCTTTTGCAAAATCACGAAGTCAGCAAAGCTGCATTTCAGTTTACTCTGCACGTTTTGAAACCTTCCGCTCAAATTCACCTCCTCCCCTTCCTCCCGGCCACTGTGCATCACCAACACCAAGATGGTTCCCATTCTCTCAAGCAGCTGTGGTCTATCTTTTCATCCTTAAGCTTTACAGTAACTATTTAAAGAAGAAATCATGTGTTAACTTAAAAGACCAATAACTATGGTACAATATAGCAGTTGGCTGAAATTTTAGTACACTTTAAAACCAAATTTTGGCAATGCAGTATTTGAGGCACTTTTCATGACACAAAATATATGCTCAAAGTCCAATGGAATCCAAGGCTGGGCGCGGTGGCTCACGCTTGTAATCCTAGCACTCTGGGAGGCCGAGGCGGGTGGATCGCTCAAGGTCAGGAGTTCGAAACCAGCCTGAGCAAGAGCAAGACCCCGTCTCTACTAAAAATAGAAAGAAATTAATTGGCCAACTAAATATATATAGAAAAAATTAGCCGGGCATGGT
>CAUYRT010092537.1:0-50460 GCA_963574885.1 Lepilemur ruficaudatus | reverse complement strand
TGGTTGGCCAATTAATTTCTTTCTATTATTAGTAGAGACAGGGTCTCGCTCTTGCTCAGGCTGGTTTCGAACTCCTGACCTTGGGCAATCCACCCGCCTCGGCCTCCCAGAGTGCTAGGATTACAGGCGTGAGCCACCGCGCCCGGCCCAGAAACACTTTTAAAGAAGTTACGTTGTCATTGGGCAATTTCTGTGCCTCCTCTTCATTGCTCTAAAAACTTTTGTAAACATTTCAATTGTGTTAAGATTTCTCTAAAACAAATAAGTTAGACACATTTGCTGCTATCAAGGAGTTTTTATTTGAAAATGTTTTATAAAAGTAAAATTTAATCTCTAGAAAGTATTAAATTCCACTTTGTAAGTAGTTTCCTGCTTAAAAACTTGAAGGAAGCCTGTATATCCTTTCTGTATCAAGCCTGAACTCATGTTCAACTCTGTGTTTGACCGATCATCATATTTTTTTTATTACTCATCTCTGATTTTGTTGTCTTAGTTTTGTCTTTGTTTTTCTTTTCTTTTTTTTTTTTTTTTGAGACTGGGTCTTACTCTGTTGCCCAGGCTAGAGTGCAGTGGCATCATTGTAGCTCACTGCAACCTCAAACTCTTGGGCTCAAGGGATCCTCCTGCCTCAGCCTCCTGAGTAGTTGGGACTACAGGCACCTGGCTGATTTTTTTGCTTTTCATAGAGATGGGGTCTCACTCTTGTTCAGGGCGGTCTTGAACTCCTGAGCTCAAACAATCCTCCCACCTTAGCCTCCCAGAGTGCTAGGATTACAGGCGTGAGCCACCACATCTAGCTTTAATTTTGTCTTG
The DNA here is from genome assembly GCA_963574885.1 of Lepilemur ruficaudatus. Classification (NCBI taxonomy): domain Eukaryota; kingdom Metazoa; phylum Chordata; class Mammalia; order Primates; family Lepilemuridae; genus Lepilemur; species Lepilemur ruficaudatus. The sequence goes on along the minus strand of CAUYRT010092537.1, from coordinate 49,647 downwards.
TCTTACTAGAAACAGAATCATGAAGTACGTACTCCTTTATGTCCAGCTTCTCTCACTCACCATACTCTCTGTGACATTCATACATATTGTTCCTGGATCAATAGTTCACTTCTTTCTGTGGAGTAGAATTCCACTGTATGACTATATCACAGTTGATTTATTCATTCTTCTGTTTGTGAGCTTTGCGGTTTCAGTTTTGGCTGTTGTAAATAAAGCTGCTATGGGCATTTGTTTATAAGTCTTTTTGTAGATGTGTTTCTATTTCTCTTGGATAAATACCCAAGAATTGAGCAGCTGAGTGTATGCTTACTGCTAAACCTTTTCCAAAGTAGTTGTACCATTTTGTATTCCCTCCAGCAATGTGTGAGAGTTCTGGTTGCTCCACATTTAGTGTCAGTCTTTTTAATTTTAGCCATTCTAGAATATATGAAGTGATGCTATCTCATTGTAGTATTAACTTGCATTTCCTTGATTACAAATGTTGAACACTTTTTTCATACTTACCATTATAAATCTTCCTTTGTAAAATGTTTGTTCAAATCTTTTGCTTATTTTTTCCAACTCCTGACCTTGAGCAATCCGCCCGCCTCGGCCTCCCAGAGTGCTAGGATTACAGGCGTGAGCCACCGCACCCGGCCAAATCTTTTGCTTATTTTTTAAAAATTGGGTTATTTCTTTTTATTATCAGTTGTTTTGGTTTTGAATCTGGATACAAGTCAGATAAATGTTTCGTAGTTATTTCCTCCCAGTCTTGCTTGCCTTTTTATATTCTTAGTGGTGTTTTTATGCTGTGTGTATGTAATATGTTCTTTTTCTCTGGCTGCTTTTAACATTTTTTTTCTTTGTATTTCAGCAGTTTGAGCATAATATGCATAGAGATGGTTTTTTACCTTGCAGTTTGTTGAGCATTTGGATCTGTAGGTTGATGTCTTTAACTAAATTTAGTACTTTGTCTTCCGTTATTCAAAAAAAATTTTTTTTGACCCAGCTTTTCCTCTTCTTCTGGGACTGAAATTATATATATATTAGATTGTTATTGGACCACAGATCTCCAAGGCTCTGCTTATTTTTCCTCAATATTTTTTCTCTTTGCTTTTCAGATTAGATAATGTCTGATGCTCTAACGTCAGGTTTGATGACTACTCTGCCATCTCCAATCTGCTGTTAATTCAAACCAGTGAACATTTTCTTTCAATTATCGTACTTTTTTAGCTTTAGAGTTTCCATTTGGTTCTTTTCTCTACTTCATATTTCTCTGTTAAATGCCCCTTTTATTTATTATGTGTCTGTTTTCCTCAAATCCTTGAACATATTTATAATAGCTAATTTTAAGTCCTTGACTGCTAATTACATCATCTTGGACCCATCTTGGTTTCTGTTGACAGCATTTTTGTTGACTATGGGTTACATTTTCCTTTTTCTTCCTATAACTAGTGTTTTATTATTGGATACTGGGCAATATGACTAATGCATTGTAGAGACTGTGGATTCTGGATTCTGTTGCAGTCTTCTGAGACAGTGTCTTACTCTGTTGCTCGGGCTAGAGTGCTGTGGCGTCAGCCTAGCTCACAGCAACCTCAAACTCCTGGGCTCAAGCAATCCTGCCTCAGCCTCCCAAGTAGCTGGGACTACAGGTATGCGCCACCATGCCCGGCTAATTTTTTCTATATATTTTTAGTTGTTCAATTAATTTCTTTCTATTTATAGTAGAGACGGGGTCTCGCTCTTGCTCAGGCTGGTTTCGAACTCCTGACCTTGAGTGATCCACCTGCCTCAGCCTCCCAGAGTGTTAGGATTACAGGCGTGAGCCACCGCGCCGCCCAGCCAGCTTTTAGATTTTTAAATGCTGTTTGATGTAATGCTGGTTACTTGAGAATGTTTTTAGTGACAAATGTGTGGGAGTTAAATGTTTCTATGAACATATGAGAAAATCAGAATATACATGATTATGAATGGAGATAGGGTTGTGGTTTTAAAAGTAGAAATATTTTTTGAATGTGCTATTTTATTCTAAGAGTTTACTTAGAAAAAGGATTAGTTATAAAGGGATGTGAAATAATTACTACTGTACATGAGATAATATATTAAATATCTTTAACACGCTTGTACTTCTGAGAATGAAAGAGGCATATTAAATTATGGCAGGAGACCATATAGGTTTTAAAAAACTCTCATGTAGTGAGTATAATGTAACATTGTTAAGTGTCACATTGGTTCCCTAGTTAGAGTAGTTTGTATGAACCCTGAAGGTGGGAGAATCTTATTATAGAAAATTATACTTTACTTCACATAACCAGTTAGATTACCTAGTCTGTGCCTTAAATTTAAAATTTGAAATAAGGGATTATTAGTGCCTAAGAGCTACCTATCTGTGGACTTTCATATACTTTTATAATGTAAATGTTTTGTTCAAAACTGACATGTAAATTAAGACTAGATTATTTTTTAAAGCTCAAGGAGGAAGGATAGATTTACACTGGGATTAGACAAGATCAGAAAATAAAAGCCTAATACATCTGGCCATAGACAGTCCTTTCCCTGTAGTATCTTTTATGGCTCCCGGCTGCCTAGAGATAGACCATAAGCTCTAGAACGTTACGTAACAGATAACCTTGCCTGAATTAGACTGTGGAATAGCAATTGAGAGGAGAAACTATTCTAGAAACACTTAGGAGGTAAAATTGGTTGGCCTAGGTGATTGAATGTGGGTAGGAGGAAGGAGGTGGGGAGGCATTATAAAGATAAAACTCAGGCTTCTAGGGGTGAGAGGAGGATGGGGTATTAAGTGAGATAACAAGAGAGAGTTTATCCCATCTTTACCAAGGAAGGAACTGATCATTAGGAGAGGTTAAGTAGATTCACCCAAGACCACATAGTTAAGAAGTAAAGGAGCCAAAATTCAAATCGAAGCTCTTGGTCCCAAAGCTTTTTTTTCTGCTATACCAAACTGTCTGCAACCTGAAATCAACATGTTCAAAATAGAATAGAGTCTTTCCTTGCATCACCTCCTTTGTCTTTGATCACTGGTTCCACCATCTAAGGCCATTTTAGCTAGAAGTTACTAAAAGCACAGTGCCTAGGGCACTAACTTTTCAAAGGTCTATAAAAATGTTTGAGACCTGAAAAAATGATGTTTGTTTTAAAAAGTAAAACTGAAATTTTGAGATAAATGATTGCCTCAAAAGTGAAACACTGTGACCTATATAAAATGTTTAATAGTTTTTAAGTTTTCATTAAATTTTAACACCATGTGTAAATTCGATATTTTTTTGGTTTGTAGGGATTCTAGAGTATTCTGTATGATTACCAAGCAATTACAACTAATTATAGATTAAGTTACTTATAGCCATAATTTCAAAAGCAAAGAAAAAAAATCCTTTCAAAAATTTTATAAGAATAAACATTTTAATAAGGGATATGAGCTCATTTTAAAATGTTGGTTTTGATATGGTATGAGCCCTCTATAAGTCAAAGCACCCAGGATTTTTAAAAGCCTAATAGTAGCCGTGCAATCACCTACTAGTGATTCAAGCTATAACCTTCGAGTCATCTTTTTCCTCCCTCTAGTCTCTCTCTCGTTCTTTTATTTCATCTGCATTATTTCTTGAATTAGTCTCTATCTCACTGCCCATCTCTGATCCTTAATTAACTGATTTCTCTGTGGCAGGTCTCTTCTACCCTGTAATCTATCTTTCACCACCAGAGGGTGTTCTAAACCATGCAGAGAATGATCTGTGCCTTGTCCCTTTCTAAATACTCTTAATAGCTCCCCATTGCCTATTTGATAACACTTAAGATCTATGTGTAATACGAGGTCCCTAAATATCTGTCTCCTTCTCATATTCACAGCTTCTTTCACTGCTTTTTCACACATAATTTGTGTTAGAATCACATGGATTTATTTGCCAGTCCCCAAGCATTCCATTCCATTTGATGCTTTATTCAGTTCTTTAATGTTTTAGGAGATTTGGGATGGAGAAAAATGTTCATCCCTGCTCATAATTTAATGTTCAGTTTATTACACCTGCTTATCTAATACCCTAAAATTCTAAAATAAAAATTTAAACATTGAGACATTAATTACAAGCTTACTTAAATTATCTTTAATAAGTTTGTTACAATTATAATTAATATAGTTTCTATAAAATATTTCACTTTATGTAGTGATCACAAAACTTCTTAAAACTTACTTAAAATTAAACCTATTAAAATATTGACCATTGGTTTAATTCCTTCACTTTATACTTGTATTTTTATATCTTCCTGGGATTATAATAATCTTCCCAGATTCTTATTTCTATATTTCTCAGAATTACAGTAATTTTTCTATACTTTCCTAGGGTTAGGGTAATCTTAACACTATTAAAACAAAGCAAAATTTCAGATCAGGCAGAGTTCAAGGCTGTTGGTGGAGTTGATTGTTAGTTAAGACATAGCTTTTGGTTATGCCCAAAGCTTAACAAAAAGCTGTGTTGATGGCAACCTAAAGCTGTATTGGTGGCATTAATTCCCTTTTATAATATAACTTTATCTGCTAAGTTATTGCTGTTTTTTTTGAAACTCATGCTTTCCTCATAGACATAGTTTCTTGCAACTTGGAGTTATTTCCTGAATTGAAATACTCTTTATTTTTTGTGTGACCAGTGTTTCTTAACCCATTGTTTTGTTATCATTATGAATTGCCTTTTTCTTGTAGCATTATTGCCAGGAATTATGTAGATCTCCTCTTCAAGAGATCAGGGATCAGGTCTATACTAGTAGCTGTCTTTAGGATATTCGACTGATTCACCGAGTTAGAACTCAGTTTCTACTTAGTCATTGTGTGTAACCATGGGGTGCTCAACAGCCACTGGATCTCCTTTGAAATGGTGTTTGGGGCTGGGCCTGGTGGCTCAGGCCTATATTCCCAGCTGTTTGGGAGACTTTAACTTTCTCTTTTGTATCTCATTATGAATTCACAGCTTATCACAGACTCATTCTATTTAGCTGTAATTATTATTCTCTTTTTAATGTTCAAATTGTGACAGCCTGGCTGACCTCAAACTGGTTTTTTTGTCCTTTTAACACTATCTTGAATCTTTTTTAAAAAAGTCTTCTTGCTTTCTGACAAAATATTCTAAGCCCATCTTGATTTTTTTTTTCTCTGTCCTAAGACATGGAACTAGTGCTCTCCCTAAAACTCTGGTTCCTTTTTAATGGAGAATAGTATTAGGGACCAAAATCTGTTCCACGTGGAGCTGACAATAAGGAAGGAGGCATTGTTGCTGGCCATTGTAGTAACAGAACAGGAAAACGTGTTTCTTTTAGGTCATATGTTCATAATAGTAATCTAGTTTAACTTTAACATTACTAAATCTTTTTCTATCTTACCATTTTTCTTCATTATAAGGTTCTGTTCACCGCTAACATTATTATATTGACTTATGGGGCTGTCCGGAAAGTATCCAGCCATCTAACCGTTCTGGTTATATTAACAATGGCTGGATACTTTCTGGACAGCCCTTGTATATATTTCTATATGAAGCTCCCTGGGCCAGGAATGCCTCCTCCCACCCCTTTTGACTACTTGGCAAACTTCTTTGTAAAAAGAGGGGTGGGTAGAATAGATTTTATTTAAAGCTCAACCTAGTTCTGAAATGTTAAACAGAACCAGAGCAATTGAATAGTCTTGTATATCTTGAAATATTTTTATTGAACTCAAGGTTTTCTTCCATTAAAAAAAAATCCTGTAAACAATATTCAATCCAGCTACCCTAACATGACAGCCTGGTGTTTTATTTGAAAATAATTTGCAGAATTATATTATACTTTTACTGTTTATAAATTTTTAGTACTTCTAAAAATTACTCTTCAAGTTCATAGTACTAGTTTTAAAGTTTTTTTTAAATCCTCATATTATTTGGAATATGAGCTTTTTATACAACTTATTTCCTCTTTCTAATGCTGTCTCACTCTCAGGTGCTTTGGAAACAAAAATATTTTTGTGAGATTGTAATTTTCAATATTAATCAGATTATAGATATTTTGAAAATAATTTATATAAGTTTATATACACTGAAGGGCATTGAAAAACTCAGTTGCACTCATATGCACGTGATTGATCAGATTATTTTTATGTTGTCTTTTTAATGCTTTTCCCACTGTTGGCTACACTTCATATAATTTCTATTGTACAGTTACTTTACCGACAGTGACCCCAAAATACTTTTGTGTAAACAAATTAATCTTGAGAGAAATTGATATATCTGTAAATAGCACATCAGGACTTTCCAGTGTAGTGACCTATTTTGCTCATCACACAATTTAGACATTATCAGATTTTAAAATTTGCTTTTCAAGAATTTTTATTTTATATTTAAAGTATCTCTAAAACTCTAAAAAATGGAACCACATAATTCTCTTCTAAAAATGCATTAGCCTCTTCTGAGAAAAGAAAGTAAGTCCTGTCCTATTGTTAGAAATGTAGCTAGTGGTGTACTTGCCTTAAACATATGCAATTCATATATATAAATGAGCAAGTACTAATTTTCCTTGGAAAACATTCTTCACTTTACAAAGAACTCACTTTTGGATTCTTCTAAATAACACATTCCAGTATACTTGATTCTTTCCATAATTATCTTACCTTAATTTGTATTAGCTAACTTTTAGAAAAAATTTCTATCGTATAAAATCAATAATACCTATATGCTGTACTTTCCCGTTTGATCCATTGTCAGAGTATGATTTGTTTATTTGGATTACAGGCTCACTATGAGGAAGTAAACAAATTGAGAACAACAGAGCTCTATTAGTTGGCTGCTTTTATAACTATATTAATATATAGTTGACTAACAGCCAAAGGAATTATAGGAATACTAATTTAGAGCCTGTAGTTACAGATTTTCACATTTGATTTCCACAATAACAGGAAGATAACTATAGCTACGTATGCTATAGTTTGTCATGATTGTCAAACATGCATGACATTTTAAAAATTGAGGCTCTTCCTCTTAACCAAGCAAAGCAAGACCTATAAATATGTAATTACAAAAAAGTTGGTGAATCCTATGAAATTGTTTTTGTAGAAAACAGTCAAATAATAGGCAGTGTAATAAGTTTTAACTTAATGCATAAAAGTTCTCTTGTAGTAATTATGTTTGTATAATATCCCTTATTATGTAAACATGAGTCGATATTTAGGGTTTGTGATGGTCATACTTATTAGAGAAAAGTATCTAAATCTATGAGGTTATTTAATTGTTAGAAGATATTTTATTATACCCTTTATTTGTATAGTACCTAATTTGTAAATCCGTTGGGGGATTGCCTGATAAAATGGGAGAGAAATTGCCATTCATTTGCTTTGCTAGTGGTTGAAGAAAAACCCTAAGGCTGTGGTTTGCAAACTATACACCATGGCATTCCTAGGACACGATGGAGATCCTAGAAGCCCCATGGAAAATTGTTTTCAAATGAAACACAGTACTACTTATATTTGCTGGACGCCACGTGAAATAGTTTGAAGTAGTTCATAGTTTTAATAGTGCACTGTATCCCTTTCAGTGACATATCTTTATGAAGTTGGGTTTTTGGCAATTGCTTTGATAACAAACAAGTATTGTGTGAAAATCAGTGTGGAACAGGGAGTGAGGATTGGTGGCATCTGAACCGATTCCAAGGTTTAAAAAGTTGTACGGTGCCCAGGCACACACCCATTAGTAAGGGATTGTGGTTATTTTTAAATGAAATTAAACATTTTTTCTTTGAATTTATATATATCATATTTTTATTTTTTATTTTATTTTTTTGAGACAGAATCTCACTCTATTGCCTGGGCTGGAGTGCCATGGCGTCAGCCTAGCTCACAGCAACCTCAAACTCCTGGGTTCAAGCGATCCTCCTGCCTCAGCCTCCCGAGTAGCTGGGACTACAGGCATGAGCCACCATGCCCAGCTAATTATATATATATATATATATATATATATATTTTTTAGTTGTTCAGCTAATTTCTTTCTATTTTTAGTAGAGACAGGGTCTCCCTCTTGCTCAGGCTGGTCTCGAACTCCTGAGCTCAAACAATCCGCCCACTCAGCCTCCCAGAGTGCTAGGATTATAGGCGTGAGCCACTGTGCCAGGCCTGTATGTATCATTTTTAAAACCAACTACAAGATGTCAGGACATAAATACTTATTAGGTTGTTTGGACCTAACTACTTGCTAAACAGAACTGTTAAGTATTTCTGTTGGCCTGGGGGTGTCATGCAAAAATTACTGAGATACTGAGGGCACACTGAACTGGGAAAGTTTGGGAATCTCTGTTTTAAAGTAAGGAGACTATTCAGTCAGAATTCATATGGCTGACCAAGTAATTGATGGAAGCACACATTCAACTTAAATTTCTAATGGATAAAGTTTTTTTGAGTTTTCACCCCATTCTACTTGTATTATATGACAAGAATCTATACAGTAATCTAATCCCTCCTTGTCTTTGGGGGATACGTTCCAGGAACCCCAGTGGATGCCCTGAAATTGCAGATAGTACTGAATCCTATATATACTATGTTTTTTATACTTAGGAACAATTAAGAGATTAACAAAAATAACAATAAAATAGAACAATTGTAACTATACTGTAATAAAAGTTATGTGAATGTGGTCTCTCTCTCTCTCAAAATACCTTATTGTACTCTCACCTATTTTTGGACCTGGGATGGTTGATCACAGGTAACTGAAACCGCAGAAAGTGAAACCTTGGATAAGGGATGACTACTGTACATTTTAAATTTTATTCTGATTTACTATTAAAGAGAAAGAATCCTTTTTAAATAAAAATAATGATGCGGGTAAGAAAAAATTTCCTGAAATGTCTCACACCTAGAAATTCAGAAAATCAGTGAAAAGAATATTGTAGCCTGGAATTCAAACATTGAAGTCTGCAGAACAATGGTCTTCCTTGTGGCTGTTTCTGGGGAGACACATGGCCATTAAATGAGAGTCATTGTGGTATTCCAAAATGTCAGAAAGAGAGAGTCCATTTTTCTGCTTCTCAAAATAGTTATCTGATCAGCCTTGCCTTTAAAACTGGGACTCTGAAAATCTCTTAACTCCATTTTGGCTTGAAGAAAATATTAACACCAAAGTAAACAGTTGCATGTCAAATGGCAGTGGGGTCCGTCAGAGTTGGGGTACATTTTATTTCTGTCCTCATTTCTCTACCCTTGCTGGGTAGTTGTTATTTCTGATTCTTGAGGTCAGTGGAATTGTAATTATATATTGCTTTGCTAATGATGTTTCCTTAATATTTTGACAAAGTTTCAACTGCCAATACATATGGCACCTTTTACCATGCACTACTATTCACAGGCATAAATATCACGAATATTAAGATAGCTGAGAATTTTCAGAGGGGCAGACGTTTTGAGGAGGATTATGGAATCTTCATGTGTTGGAGATGGAAAGAGCCTTTGAGGACTACTTTAACCATTTCATTTAACATGAATTAATTTGCCTATCTTTGGAGACTTTAAGCAGGTTCTCCTAAGCAAATAACAACTGTTTATGGAAGGATTTCCATAGGTGATGATGCTTTCGTAAGTCTGAGACTGAGGAATTTTTCGTTGATTCAAACTCAATACTACCTACTACTGTTCTGCCTCATTTCTTCTAAATTCATTAATTCATATCCTAAATTGAGATAGAAACATACCTTCTACTGTCCTTTCAGAAATAACCAATTGTGTAAATAGCACTTTCTTGAAATTTAGCTATTGTGATGTTGTGATATAATAAGAAATATAGGTTTGGTCTTTGACCACTGGTTCCTGACATAGAGCTCCTAAAACCCTTGTAATTTCCTGAGCACTAGGAGAATCTTTTGTTCTGATATTTGGTCTTTCACCCCCATTTCCTAACACAGAGCTCCTAAGACCTTTGTAATTTCTTGGGTGATAGAAGCATCTTTTGTTCTAATGAGGTGACTTTTGGTGGGCTCTGGATGGAGACTGGTTGCCAAGGGAACCAACCTGCAATTAGAGAACTTTCAGCCCCACCCTCTGGGGAGGGAAGGACTGAAGGTCGAGCTGATCAATGGTTAGTGATTTAATCAACCGTGCCCATCTAACGAAGCCTCCATAAACCCCCAGAAGGACATGGTTCAGATGAGGTTCTGAATGGCTGAGCATGTGAAGATGCCTGGAGGATGGTATGCAGGAGAGGACATTGAAGCTCCATGCCCCTTCCCACATGCCTTGCCCTGTCCATCTCTTTGTCTGGTTGTTCAACTCTAAACTTTGTAATATCCTTTGTTAATAAAACAGTAAATTTAAGTAAAGTGTTTCCCTGAGTTCTGTAAGGTGCTCTAGTGGGTTAAACCCAAGGAGGGATCACGGTCAGTTAAAAGTATAGGTGACAATCTATTACTTACTTACATTGGCATCCGAAGTGGGGGGCAGTCTTGTGAAACTGAGCCCTCAACCTATGGGACCTGACACTAGCTCCAGGTAGGTAATGTCAGAATTGAATTATAGGACATCCAGCTGGTGTCTGCCGAAGAATTGCTTGGTGACATCTGGTGCCAGAAGTGTTGCATTGAGTGAAAGCAGAGAGTAGGAAAAATAGTTTGGTTTTTCCTCTGTAGCTCAGAGCTGGATTAAATGCTTCCTTAGGTGGGAGGCTTCTCCTGAGACATGCTTGTCTGTAGGGTAGTGGAGCGAGTAATGATGGGGCTTGTAAAGGCCCCATGGAGCTTCCTCCCCCTGAAGACTAACTAAGAAGTCGGGCAGGAAAAGGGGATTGGAGTTCGGATGAGGGTAGATGAAGATGAATCACCTGGAAGGCTCATAAAATTCTCTCTTCAGAGGTACCAGAATGTATTGTGAATGATCTCATCCAAAAAGAGGGAGCCTGCTCTTAGCAGAATTTGGTGATACAGCACGGGTGGGCAGAGGGGGAAAATGGGAGATGATAGATTCCTAAAATGGAGGTGCCAGAAACACATTTTGCCTGGAATCCTGGCCGCAGCCAGTAAGCTAATGCAAAATTTAAGAGAGATTTAGTTGAAAACACTGCAAATTTCAGCTGTTTCTAGTTCAGCCCAATCTCAGTAAGAACACTCCTTGTACAGCCTACACCATTCCTGGCCAATCTCTGCCCCTCTCCCCAGGAGAGGAGGAAGTATGCATCCTACCAGTTCTTCCTCTTTATAATTAGCATGAACTTTCTAGAATCCCTCATGTGTGGGTGCCCTTAGGAGTGCTCAGGCTTGACACGTGCCCTCTCCCCCATATTCATTCTTCTCGCCCAGTGATTCTAGTCTCCTGAGCTGTAGTCATCATCGTGTTTTTTCTGTAGACCTGTCCGGTCCTTTAATCCTTCCATTTGTTTTTGTCTAAATTAGGGATCAGAAATTCAAATGCCTACAGGTAACATAAACAAGGCTGATAGGGATTGTAACAAGCAGGGGAGCCCTCAGCTAAAGAAGACCATTGTTTCTTAGTTCTAGTTAATTGTTGCCATGAGGGCATACAGAGCCCTTGTTGCCAGATTTTGAGATATGTTTCAAGAGAAGCTAGAAATCTGAGAATTAGTTTGCAGTTTCTCAGTGCTGACATGTTGGTATTTAATTCAGATTTCTAAAACATAGCTGGGTGCTGCTGCTGGGCCAGGACTTTGCAACCTCTGCTCTAGATCTTATGTAAGTTTGAAGCTAAAAATCAAGCTCAGTATTAAGTGTTTGATAAAGGACATATCTGTTTTGTTTTGTTTTCTTTTGTTTCATTGTGTTGCCCAAGCTGGACTCAAACTCCTAGGCTCAAGCAATTCTCTTGCCTCAGCCTTTTGAGTAGCTGGGAGTACAGGTGTGTGCCACTGTACCCAGCTCAAGGACATTTCTCTTAGTATCCTGTCAGTTATGCTCCATTTCTTTCTCAGAATTGCTTTCTGGTCAGTTGGCAATTTTTTGACATGTTCCTTGAAAGATTGTGTGTCATTTCTAAATGGAAGCAGTTGAGAAAAAGAAATACTGTTTTGATCTGAGAGTATGTCTAATGCTTTTTCCCCCATGAAAGAGGCATTCACAAAGAGGCCTAAAATTAAGGACTAAGAAAATCTTCACTCCCAGAGATTAACTGTGCAGCACAGAGATTGGTCCCCGCAGCATTTTGGGCCTCAAAGATTTTGTTAAAAAAATAAATACTGTAACTTATACCTTGGTGATAAAAATCCTTTAAAACTAAGTCTTAAAAGTCTTCAGTCAGTATTATACTATAAATATAATATGTTATACTTTGCATATATATCCATGCATTATGCTATTAAAGGTGCTGGGAAACAGGCAGGAGGAGAAAGTAACCATTTAGGAAAAGTACTTACTAGTGAGTTCATTATCATGTTAGTAGGAATTTTGCTTTCTGGGTTCTAGGTGGCCTAAGTATATAAAATAGATCTAAAATGTTTCTCATTTCTCTCTCTCTCTCTCTCTCTCTCTCTCTTTCTTTTCTCCCCTGTCCTCCTCTCTTTTTTTAGGTTTTCAAAATAAAAATAGAGTTGCTATTTTGGCAGAACTGGACAAAGAGAAAAGAAAATTACTTATGCAGAACCAATCTTCAACAAATCATCCTGGAGCTAGGTATTGACTACTATTTTGGCTTGCTGTTATTAATCATATTTTTAAGAGAATAGATGGAAATATTTACTTTGTTTTATTTTACTTTATTTTTGTTGGGTATACAAATTTTAAAGAAGAATAATGTTTTTATATTCAGTGATATAAAAATTTCTTGGACCAGATAACTCAAATTGGTGGGCAGTGGTTTGTTTCTTTAACACTGCAATTTATATGTTGTGTTTTGTTTCTGTAGGGGAGGTTAAACTTTACCTCTACCCATCTTAGTTATTAGTTAGGATGGAACTCTGTAACAAAAGACAGATTAATAAGATAAGACAAGTTTATTAATGCGTGCAGCGCACATTATTATTACAAGAGAAACCTCAATGAAAAGTAACTCAAAATGGTGGCTTAGAACTCCACTTAGCATCTTCAACAAAGAGCAGTCATTTGTAGAGAAATGACAGGACAAAGGAAAGGGATTTTAAGCTTCCAAGGGTGGGAAGCTGTGAGAAAGTAAATATATGGGAGAAAACTAATGGAATAAGGTTTGTTTGCAGATTCCTCTGGTGCTGTCTCTGGGCTAAGAATCTATGGATCTAAGAATCTATGGAATCTAAGAGTCTATGTCTCCAGTAAAGGAGAATTTATACCCTGGTTTTAGGCAGAAAGAGGGGAGGATAGAGAGAGCTTTGCCTCAGTTTGCTGCTTCTTAATTGACTTCAGCTTAAAAATAACTTTTATGTCAAAGAGACATATTTTGGGTGACATATTCTGGCTTTCTTCATTTCCTAGTTAGACTTCTAAAAATTAAACTATTAATTAGATTTTAAATGTTCTAATCCAAATATTTAATTTTCAGTATGGCTTTCTTTAAAAAAGAAAAGAGTTTTGTATGGCTTTTATTTGTTACTGAAATTGTTGCCAGTAGCCCACTTTTTAATCATTCTGCAAAGTAGGTAAAATTTAGGTAGCTTAATCATCTTTATTATACTTAGTCTCTGCCATATTCAGTATCTTCCCTCATATGCATTATCCCATTTAGCCACCAACCTAACTCTCCTCTCTCTCTTTCTCTTACTTTCTCTTAAAGTAGTTGTCTGTACTCACTCATCATCTTATTTACTCAGTTATTCACTCCTCAGCCCATTGCAGTCTGACTTCCAGGCCCTCCTTTTCTTTCCACCAAAAAATATGTTCTTGCCTAGTTCACATGTAGCCTCCTTGTAGACTCAGGTCTAGCAGACCAGAATCCTGGTTTTATCAGACATGTTAGTGTATTTGACACCACTGATTATGCCTTCTTTAAGTTCTTTCTTTCCTTGGCTGCCATTTGCTTACTCTTCGAACATAAAAACCAACAGGAGCAGACTATCTTGATTTCTTTTGCAGACATTTCTCCACTGCCTGTCCCTTGACTGTTGGCATTCCTCTGAGTTCTGTTCTAGACCAGGCCTCCCAGTCTATACCTTTTCACTGGACAGCTGCATCCGCTCCCACAGCATGTTACTTATGTGTGGATAATGTAAACATTTGCAGGTCTAGTCCAGTCCGTTCTTTTAAGCACCACACTGCCTCCTGGACATCTCTACTGTGATGTCCAATAGGCATTTTAAACTTAGTATGTCCCAGACTGAACTCATCCTCCCATCCCTCTCTCCAACTAACTACTTAATATTCTTAGGTTTTCTGGCTCAGTGAATGGTACAATCTACTGTCTACTAGTTACCAAATTCAGAAATGTGAACTTCAATTGTTTATTATTTCTTTTCACTTCCAACTCTAAGCATTTACCGTTCTCCTGTAATTGTACTTTAAAATGTGTCTCAAATCTGTCCATTTTTCTTCATTCCTATCTGGGATATCTGATGCTATCCTGGTTCCTGGACACCCTCATTTCTAGCCTCAATTACTATAACTGCTTCCTCACTAAATTTCCTGTGGTCTTATTCTTCTTGAATACATTCATCAATTTTGTCAGTTAGGATGCTTTCATCTGGAAGTAACAGAAAACCAACAAAATTGGCATAAATATCAGTATATATTAACCACGAGTGTGAAGATAAGGTAGTTTCAGAGTGGCTTAATTCAATGGGCACAACAATGTCGTTAGTGATGCGGCCTCCTTCATCTTTCCTTTCTGCCTTCATGGGTCAGTGGCTCTCTCAAGGCCAAATAGGACTGCAGTGGCCTAGGCATCAGCTCCACACTGAGCTACCAGAAAGGTTCCTATGGTATGTCTCATTTGTAAGAGGGAGGAAAACATTCTCAGAAGCCTTCTAACAGACTACCCATCAAGTGTGGTTGCCCAGATTGTGTACCTCTCTCTTGCCTAAACCAAAAACCAGCAAGGGCAATGGCATTGTCTTATACCAGTCAAGGTCCACCACCTGGGGCATGAGCCTGGCCTGCCCTGAAGCATCTGACTGCTGATAATTAATCCAAGTTTGGGTTTCATTAGCAAGGAGGAGGGAGATAAACAGCTGCCAAGGAGGTGACCAACACTGTCAGTAGTGGTCTTTCTCAACCACAATGTGATACTCTGATCAGGTCACTCCCCTGCCACTTAACACTCTTCTGAGGCCTCCTATTATGCTTAGGATAAGGTCTACCTTTTATAATGTTTTCCCTGACCATTATCCTTCCAGCTATTAATATATTAAGTGTCCTTATTAATTACCTCTTTATAGCATGTATCACATCTCATCGTAATTGCTGTTGTCTGTGAGCTTTCTCTGGCATATTTTTATATTCCTCGTGTTTATTAGCACAGAGGCAGGCATCTAGTAGCTGCTCTAGAATCTGGTGAATAAGTGCCTCTGAGCTTGATTATTTATTCTTAATACTTTAATCTATGTGTAACATGGTTATGATAATTTAATATACAAACAGAAAATGTGGTTTTACTGTTGATGAATATCATGTGATTTAACTGTTTTAAAAGTAATGTTAATAGGGATCATGATAGACTGTAGTACCTCAAATCTGTTTGAAAGTAGAGATCATAAACTATAAATTTTTTTAAAAAATCATTTGAGGCCCTAGCACTCTGGGAGGCCAAGGTGGGGGGATCCCTTGAGCTCAGGAGTTCGAGACCAGCCTGAGCAAGAGCGAGACCCCGTCTCTACTAAAAATAGAAAGAAATTAGCCAAACAACTAAAAATTTAAAAAAATTAGCCAGGCATGGTGGCGCATGCCTATAGTCCCAGCTACTAGGGAGGCTGAGGCAGGAGGATCGCTTGAGCCCAGGAGTTTGAGGTTGCTGTGAGCTAGGCTGACGCCATGGCACTCACTCTAGCCCAGGCAACAGAGTGAGACTCTGTCTCAAAAAAAAAAAAAAAAAATCCATTGAAATCCTAGTAAATAACATAGGCTTTCTTCACATAAATCAATGTAGATAGTGGGAAAAGGAAAAAAGACTTATTCGGGGAGATCTTTTTTATCCTTTTAAAGAATATATAATGAAAAGTGTGATTCAGAAGGACATCACTATAAGAGATTATTGAACATCATGATGACTATATTTAATGATGTATACTTGAAAACTGCTAAGAGAATAGATGTTAACTATTCCCATAAGAAAAAATGATAAGTATATGAGGTGATAGATATGTTAATTAGCTTGATTTAGCCATTTTACAACATAAAATATCAAAACATCATATTGTACACTGTAAATATATGCCATTTTTGTTTGTCAGTTATACCTCAGTTAAAAAATAATGTACTATTACCAAAAGAAAAAGAAAAAGTAAGGAAGTCTCTGCCTGAAGTAGCCAAGTAACTGAGATTCCTGTTTCAGCATTGCACTCTCCAGACCTTCTCTGAACAAGGACTTCCGGGACCATGCTGAGCAGCAGCACATTGCAGCCCAGCAGAAGGCAGCTTTGCAGGTGAGCAAAGTGTAACTGACATTCTTGTCTCATTGGAGATTTCCTGGGTCTTAGAAGCCAGTGCAGTAGTTATTTTATATTTCAGTAGAGCAATATCAATAAAAATGTTCCACACATAATTGCAGTGGTTTCCTGATGTTCAATCACGCCCAAAGGATTTGAAGGACCAATACAGCAGTAATGAAAGCATCTTTTATGGTGTCGACGCGGTCATGATTGATTCTGTGCTGAACCTGCCAAGGGATCGCTTGTGCACAAAAGAGTGTAGGATATTTGGATTGACAGGAATGATCTTAAAATTGAACTAGCTGTTTTAATGGTACATATTTTTTTTTCCAAATTTGTCGTCGTTATATCCTTTGATAGTCTTAGTGGTTTATTGTTGTTTGGATTTTTTTTTTTAAATGGTCAGCACGACTTGTGCAGGAAATGTTTTAAAGCTAACTCTTACTGTAGGATTAGGAATGTGACGCTTCATCAGTTTAAAAAAATATTCTTCAGAGTAATAAATGGTTTTAGTGTTAATATTCATCTTGGATAATTTAAGATTCCCAGAGACCTTGGACAAGACATCTTTTTTTTCCCCTAGGCATAATTTAATTGCCTCTACTTTTGAACCTTATAAGTCCCAGAATTGGAAGGGACATTATAAAGACCATCTCACTTTAGGCCGGGCATGGTGGCTCACGCCTGTAATCCTAGCACTCTGGAAGGCCGAGGCAGGCAGACTGCTCAAGGTCAGGAGTTCGAAACCAGCCTGAGCAAGAGTGAGACCCCGTCTCTACTAAAAATAGAAATAAATTAATTGGTCAACTAAAAATATATAGAAAATACTAGCCAGGCATGGTGGTGCATGCCTGTAGTCCCAGGTACTCGGGAGGCTAAGGCAGAAAGATTGCTTGAGCCCAGGAGTTAGAGGTTGCTGTGAGCTAGGCTGACGCCATGGCACTCACTCTAGCCCAGACAAGAGAGTGAGACTCTGTCTCAAAAAGAAAAAAAAGACCATCTCACTTTAGATGACCTAAAAACAGTCCTTTTTTAATGACAGAGGGAAGTTATTGGTGGTTTTCCATTATTTACATTCCAACATTCTCTACAAAATGTTGGTATTTTAATCACCAGTAATTACTTCCTTTTCTCTCCTCTCCTTCCAGCTACTACCCTTCTTTCTCAAGCTCCTGCTTTGTTGACCAAGAGCAGAGTACTTTGGGACCTTTGAGGCTAGTTTTCCTCACTCCAAGGAACAAAGCAATTCATGTCTTTGACTCATTTATTGACTGAAGAGAATCACAGGGGAGATAATGGGATGACAAATGTGTACCTGGTGCAACTTGTTAATCCAAATTTTGTATTATTATCCATCTCCCATGTGTTTAAGAAGCGTAAGAACTAATTTTTAAATAAATTTGGTCTCAAGCATTCAGAGAGGATAAGTAATTTTAATGCCTTGGTTTAAAAATTGTGACTCTTAATAGCTTAATTGCTTTTTTTTTTTAATCTTTCCCAGCATGCTCACGCACATTCATCTGGATACTTCATAACTCAAGACTCTGCATTTGGGAATCTTATTCTTCCTGTTTTACCTCGCCTTGACCCAGAATGAAGGAAATATTTGTGATGAAAGTGACTTTGTAATACCAAATACCAAAGCTACTATCATTCAGTGCTATACAAACAGTGACTTTCAGAATTTCCGTGAACTTTTATATTTTTTGCTTCTTTAAAAGAAAGCAATATGTAAGTAAGTGAAAGCAAAAAGAAGGGTAACTAGGATGATGAGAGCTTTGGAAGCTGTATTGTCTGAGGAATTGATTATGCTGCCCATGACAGCAACTGTTTTGAAATGCTGTTTGATTTTAACTCTAAATCAGACTCTGAATCGGATGGTCACATAAAATCACACCTAGCCCCCTGCAAGTTTAACTGAATATATCATGTCCATAATAGAGTTTCAAGAGCCATTTATAGTACTTAACTTTAAGGAAATGAGGGTGCTTTTTAAACATATGAACCAATAGGCTTAAATAAGTTTCATTCACATGTGATGTTTATAGGATTGGTATCAGTATACCTTCTGAGTGTATAGTTAACATAGGAACCTGAAATATTCTTTGTGAACTCATAAGTACTTCCCTTATCCCCAATTCTAAACAAAAACCCAAGATAAGATTAAATTACCATCTTAAACATCTTTTATAAACATATGCCATTATAAATGATGTGACTAAATGCTATTAAAAATAATTATAAGAAATGTGGTGGTTTTTAAATTTGTACATGCTCTTAGTGAGTGTTACTACATATGTGGTGTGCTTGTGTGGTTTTATTGTCCAATTTTGTTCTAATTAAAAACTTATGCAAGTTGAGCCCCCTATTAAAGCCTTTAAGTAGGAAGAAGTTAAGCACGTTTCTCAACATGACCCATCGTTTTTAACAGAACCTGGGGTGCTTATTTAAATATGCAGTCCACACTGCCCTTCTCTAGTCCTGCAGAATTGGAATCTGATTCAAAAAAAGTCTGAAAACCATGGGTTAGAGAATTCTATAATATATATTGTATACAATTTTCACTATATATTTATACGCTCATGGATTTATAGATTCCTGAAACTTGGAGGTCATTTATTAATAGCTAAAATCTACATTTTTTTTACTTTTAATAGGATTGAAATTATATTTTATACTATATCACAGATAAACTATTTTATATAATTTTTTATAACTGACCTCATTTGGCCTTGAGTCCTGTCCTCTGGTGGTAGGACAAAATTTAAACTTAAAATTCCAGTTTGGGTTAATATTTAGTCAAAGTTTTCTCTTTTCAAAGAGTTTCTTCTCCCCTTCCTTCCCTAGATATTTTCACCAACCACACAGCCCCATGCTACCTGAACTAAGTGAAGCAGGGGTGGACAACTCTAGAATTGGATGTGCCATTTAGATTGTTGAGAATTTGAATTGATTTCCTTCATTTGGGTGAGTTGGCAGCTGTCCCTATTGTAATGGTCACCATTACAGCAAAGAGCACCTTTCTGCTGCTGAGGAGCTCCTGAGGGAGTTGGCTCCTGTCTCACCTCAGTTTTCTCCAGCTATCCGTGGGCCTCCTTATGGTAACCCTCATTTTTGAATTTTATCTCACTGTTTCTGTTCTCTATGATCTGCAACACACTGACATGGTTCTAAATCTCTACTGACACTAGGGAGATAAAATATTTGTATAGTTTTTACACTACTGAAGACTTTACCTAATGTGCGACTTTTGTAACTCAGGTAAAGAGATCTTTTTACCAGTAGTATCCTTTCTAGTCTCTTAGCCTTTTAAAAACTGTGGCCTAAATCCTGCAGTCCTGGCTAAGAAGCACTTCCCCTACCCCTCTACTTTGAGTCACAAATTCAATTTAATTTCTTATGTATTTATTAATACCTGTTCTGTAAAGCACTGTGCTTTGGGAGACACAAAGATGAGTGAGACCTGTCTGTCTTAAGGAGGTCACAGTGAAGAGGCCCCTCTTCTGGTACACTGGTAGTTATAAAATATAAAGCAAGCCAGAGTGCAGTAGTGGCACGAGAGAGGCATCCTAGGGCACGGTGCAGTCTGGGTAGGCTTAGAAATATTCATGTCATTTTACCTGGCAAGGGAGGGAAGAGCTGCCCCAGGCAAAGGTCAAGATTTCATAATCAAAGGGAAGTGGGAACTGAGCCAGTACGAGCACCACAGAGGATGATGGAAAAGGCAGTTCTGGGGTGAAGCTTCAGCATTGCTTCCCTCAGATTGTTGGGGAGTTTGGGGAGCTCATTTGGCCTCTCTTTGCATGTCATTCTATCTGTAAAATGGGAACAGCACACGCTCTGCCTTTGTCAGACATGACTGTCTAGACCAGCATTTTTCATAGTGCAAGTCTCAACCCATTGCTGAGATGAGAAGCCAACTTAATGGTTTAATGGGGTGTGACCAGCATTTTTTTTTTTTTTTAAAAAGAAAAACAGAAAACATCCAAGTATACTACATGTAGTGATAGGTGGTTTTATTTCATGAATCTTCTGTTTCTATGTGTTTGTTATGTGTGTGCATTTTACTTATTTTGTTTATTGCCTGTTCTAGTATGTAAGGTCTTTGAGGGCAGGGATTTGTTTCTTTCCCTCTTTTCCTTTCTTCCTCTTTTACTTTGTTCACTGCTGTATTCTGCATAGAACAGTGTTTGGCATATAGTAGGTGTTCAGTGCCTACTTATTGAAGGAATGAATGAAAGAATATACATGACCTGAGTTGTGATGTAAAATGTATTTTTTTTTTTTACTGTGAGTCATGGCAAAAATGCTTTGAAAGCCACTGCTAAATAATACAGATGACAGTGCTTTGTATGACCCTGGAATAAAAACTGTAATGACTCAATAATTTCAAAGGCAGATTTTTTTTCCTGAACAATTTGTGAGCTGTTTCATTGAGTTGTCTCAGTTCCTTCCTTCACTTTGGCAACAGAAGCTCAGCCGTTATATGAGTTTAAGGCCCATGGAGGCGAGAGATTTGGCAAATATGGTTATACTGAGAACAGAAGATCAACAGAAGAGTGAATTCATTAGTGCAGTTCCACCCACTGCCGGAATCCTATCAGCTAGCACAAGTCCCATTTCAACAGCATTAAACTCAACCAATATTTACTGAGTGCTTTTTTTATTCACCTCTGTATGCACGGTGACTGGTACACAGTAGACACCCACAAATTTTTTTAAATGGGCAAATAAAGAATGAACATGCACAATGAGAAAGAGGAGGAGGACATAGTGTGACTGTCCTCAGTCTGACAGTCTAGAGCGAGCAAGACAAGCACACCAATAATACTGGGAGCAACTGGGGAGGAAAGAATGAGGACATGAACCTGAAAGCACCAGTGAGGGCTACATCAGAGAGCAAACATTCGGACTTGGCTTTCAAGACGAGAGGATTTCAGCCAGGAAAGATAGGAAAGCAGCATACAAAGCAAAGGCAACGCCTGCATAGAGGCAGGAGCAGAGTGGGTGCAGGGGCCATCGTGAAGCAACCAGAAGTCCAGGTCAGCTGGAGCACAAATAGGTTTGTATGGACGGATAATTAGAAATGAGGCTTAACAGTAGGCTGAATTCATAATCCAGAGTGCCTTGAAGTCCAAGGTGAGGCAAATATCTTTAGCTTGGTACACAGCTGGGAGCCACTGAACACTTTGGAGGGTGTAGGCAGGTAGAGGGATGAGCCCAACTCAGCCCTCTTCAGCTCTTGGGAAAGGGGAACTTGGGAGGTACCAAAATAATATTACTCTTATTTTCTGAGAACTCAGAAGACAAGTATGTTCTATTTGCATCCACCTATCAACTCTAGCCCTGACTGCCTTTGATATGCCTGCCATCTAGTTTTGGACCCTTGCCCAAATCTCTTTGTTCACCTCTACTACCCTGCCCCCAACTACCTTTCTTCTCTCCTCGTTTTCTTCTGTATCTCTACTTCCAAAAACCTTTCAAGAAGGAAAAAGCAAGGCATCCTCACACAGTATTCATTTAATTTTCCCAACAGCCCAATGAGGTAGTGAGGTGGCGATTCTTAGGAATCTGCTCAGCACGACTTCTTCCTTTCCGCCTTCCTATTGGCCACGCTCCTTCCCCAACTACCTGTGTCCTCCATGGGAAGCTGACTCAGTCCCAACAACAGGAGTGGGCCTTAAGTGCTCCAAACCGATCAGATCAGGGTAATTCCCTTTTGCCACAGTGATTGCTTCAGGTAACTCGTGCCCACACCAGTTAGCACGTGGTATTTCCAGACTCTGGGAAAGGTTTGCTGAGTTTATGGAAAGGCTGCATTTTCACCTTTCTGAGAACATTACCAAAAGGAACTCTTTCTAGATGTGTAAGAGGAAGCATACAGACCCCATGGTTGTTGGCAGCTGTCTGAGACCATGAAGTGGAGGCAGTTTTAGGATGAAGCCACCACCCTAAAAGGTACAGCAGAGAAATGTAAAGAATCTGGGTCCTTGATGACATCATTGGGTTGCTTAGTCAAACAGTTCCTAAGGTGCTAGCTACCCTTCCTCTGGAATTTCTAGTTATGGGAGGTAACAACTCATTATTGTTTAAGCCAGATTAAAGTAGGCTTTTTTGTTGTTACTTGTTGCATAAATACCCTAACACAAGGTGTACTAACTCGCTAGCTCTTAGCCACACAGCTAAGCAGAATCCCCAAACTCAATCTCTCCTCATGACCACACCACGCTCCCCTCTACCCCCTTCCTTATGCCCTTCGTAACCATCACCAGAGTTGGCTGCCTGTGCGTCCCTCCCTTGCAGGTCACGCTCCTCCCCTGCACCTGCTGACCTGACCCTTCCACGACACGCCCTTTCCTGCTGATTTCCCTCCCGTGATCGCTGGAATCCCTTTGGTTCAATCATCAAAATATATCTGTGCATTTCCAACTTCCCCAATGCCCCCTTTTCCTCCATTCTTAGTGATACCCAGCTTTCTCAGCTTTCTCGTGAGATCTGCGGGTCTTTTGTACCTCTCGGGGAGGCAGCTCATGAGCTCACGTCCCAGCTGTAGACTCAGCTACCTTCTGGCTCACCACTGTCGCTCCAGAATATTGTTTTAATTTCGTTTCAAAATTCACTTCTTAAAAACACATGTCTTCTCCCCCCTTAAAAAAAGTCATGTTCACCCCAGTGTCGTCATTGCCAAGTTCTGTGGGGGGTGGGCCACTCCCTCAGATCCCTCAAGGACCTTGACTGTTTTCACAGGCTTCATCTCTGCTTTACTCCTGCTGCTGTCCTGAGAACATTGACAGCCACCTTATATGAGCTGAGCAACCCCTAATCTCCCAGGTTCTGCTGCAGAGGCTGCCTTCTCTCCTCTGTAGTCGCCACACTGGCCATTCCCTGAACCTGGAGTCATATATCCACACCCTCCTCCTCCCTGGTTTCTGCATCCTATTCTGCAGCCACATGCCCTGACATTTCACACTGTCCGTTACCTCCTTCTGTTCCTACCTTTCCCCATAATCATGCTTTTTGCATATATCAATATATGTGCATCTTCCAACGGTCTTATGCCCTTTTCAAGCCCAGACTACTCTAGCCCTTCACCACCAGACCACACCTCCCACAGCCACCCCTAACCACTCTCCCTGTGTTTGTGACCATATACTCTGCCTTTCTTAATGTAATGGGCGGATGGCTCTTGCTCCCTTTGATGGTTGTCTACATCATCTCCCCTCGACCGACATCCCATCCCATCATTGCCCCACTTCTTGGCTTCCTTGTGTAACAAATTCCCCGCAAGATTGTCTGTACTAGCTGTCTCCAATTCCTCTCTTCCCATTGTCTCTGGAACCCACCCCAGTCAAGCTTATATCTCCACAAATTCACTGAAATTATTGTTGTAAAACCACTAGTCATCTCCACTTGGCCAAATCCAAGTGTCAATCTTCATCTGTTTTACTTGAACTTTCAGCAGCATTTTCCACAACTGGTCACTTCCTCTTTCTTTCTTTTTCTTTTTTTGAGAAAGGGTCTTACTCTGTCACCCAGGCTAGAGTGCAGCGGTGTCATCATAGCTCACTGCAACCTCAAACTCCTGGGCTCGAGCGATCCTCCTGCCTCAGCCTCCCAAGTAGCTGGGACTACAGGCATGTGCCACCATGCCCAGTGAATTTTTCTTTTTTTTTTTTTTTGTGGAGATGGGGTCTCGCTCTTGCTCAGGCTGGTCTCAAACTCCTGACCTCAAGCAATCCTCCCACCCTGGCCTCCCACAGTGCTAGGATTAGAGGCATGAGCCACTGTGCCGGGCTGGGCCTCTCCCTCTTTCTTGAAACACTGTCACTTGGCTTCACCAACACCACACTCTCCTGGATTTCCTCCTCCCTTATTGGTTGTTCCTTCCAATTCCATTTGCAACCTTATCCAGCAGCACAACTTTAGGTACCAACTAACTTTTGATTACTTTCAAATTTATATCACTATCCCTGATAGCTCCCTTTGTGGTAGCTGGTCTCTAAGCATGGCTTACTCCCATCCCTGTTGGCATATGCCACTGTTCTCATAAAAAGGTGGAGTCTGTGTCCCCTCCTTCACATATGTGCTGACCTTGTGACCAGTTTTAACAAATAGGCAAAAGAGATGCTATGTCAGTTCACACCTAGCCTTTAAGAGGCCTGACAGCTTCGGCTCTTGTCCTCTGTGGAGAACCAGCCATTATGTAAGAAGTCTGACTCCATGCTGTGAGGAATCCCAAGCTAACCACATGGACAGGCCACATGGAGCACTGGGGTGCCAGACATGTGAGTGAAGCCTTCTTGGATCTTCCTGCTCAGCCCAGTCACCAGCTGAGTGCAATCAAATGAGTGACACCAACTGATGCTACATAGAGCAGAACTACCCAGCTGAGTTGAGCCCAGTCAACCCACAGAATTATAATAAATATTAAATCATTGCTGTTTTAAACTTCTAAGTTTTGGGGTGGTTTATTATGCAGCAAAAGATAACGGAAACACTCTTGATCTCCAAACTCCCATATCCATTGTCAACATCTCCACATGGAAGTCCGATAGGGATTCAAACTTAACTTACATGTCCAAATTGGACTCTTGATGTCTCACTTCCCAGCATGCACTTCCCCCAGCATCCCTCATCTCAGTAAATGGCCATTTGCATGGGCATGAACAAATACAAGTCATTCTAGACTGTTCTTTCTCGCACATTCCTTTTTCAGTTCTATCAGCTCTAGCCTCAAAATACATCCAGAGTCCCATGAATTCTTACCACCTCCACCACTATCATCTTGTTCCAGGCCACCATCCTCATTTGCCTAGACTACTGCTACTGCCTCATAAATGGTTTTCCACCTTCCATGTTTTTTCCCCTGCCCTCCATCCCACTCCACAGTTGGGGATATTCATCATAGCAGCCAGAGTGGCCCTTTAAAAATAAGTGAGGCCCATGAAAGATGGTCAACATTGCTAATCACTTCAGACATTCAAATCAAAACCACAATGAGTTACCACATCACACACAATGGGATGGCTGCTAGTAAAAAAAAACAACAGAAAATAAAAAAGGTTGGTGAAGGTATGGAAAAATTGAAACCCTGTGTGCTGTTGGTAGGAATGTAAAATGGTGCAGCCTCTGGAAAACAGTATGGTGGTTCCTCAGAAAATTAAACATAGAACTGTCATTTGATCCAACAGTTCCACTTCTGAGCATATACACAAAAGAATTGAAAGCAGAGACTTGAACAGATAAGTGAACACCCATGCTCATAGCAGCATATTATTCACAATAGCCAAAAGGTGGAAACAACCCAAATGTCCATCAATAGATGATAAACAAAATGTGGTACATGCACACAATGGAATATTATTCACACTTAAAAAGCAATGAAATTCTGACACATGCTACAACATGGATAAACTCTTAATACATTATGCTAAGTGAAATAAGCCAGGCAGAAAAGGACAAATATTTTATGATTCTACTTACATGAGGTTCCTAGAGTAGTCAAATTCATAGAACAGTGCCCAAGGGCTGGTGGGGGGGGGAGGGGAGAATGAGGAGTTATTCTTCAATGGGTGCAGATTTTAGTATGGGATGAAAAAGTCCTGGAGATGGATATGGTGTCAGTTTGCACAACAATGTGAATGTACTTAATGCCAATGAACTATACACTTAAAAATGGTTAAGAAGGTAAAATTTATGTCAAGTATATTTTACCACAATAAATTAAAAAAAAAAAAAAACTAAGGAGTTTTCAGCTGGGCATGGTGGCTCACACCTATAATCCTTAGCACTCTGGGAGGCTGAGGCCAGAGGACTACTTGAGGTCAGGAGTTTGAAGCCAGCCTGAGTGAGACCCCATTTCTACAAAAAATAGAAAAATTAACCAGGTGTGATGGCATGCAACTGTAGTCTCAGCTACTCAGAAGGCTGAGGCAGGAGGATCACACGAGCCCAGGAATTTGAGGTTGCAGTGAGCTATGATGATGCCACTGCACTCTAGCCTGGGCAACAGAGTGAGATCTTGTCTCAAAAAACAAAATAAAATAAAATAAATAGAATAAAACTAAGGAGTTTTCATCTCACTAAGAATAAAAGCCAAAATCTTTAAAATGGATTACAAAAATGGTCTGACCTGGGCAGCTCAGCCCTTCCACTCTGCCAGAAGGTGGATGGTGTTTTCTCAGCCCCTGCTGTCTGTCTGCCTTAATGTCAGGCAAAAGCAACTTTTGAGGACAGAGAGTCTTCTGGACGCCTCTGGGACCTCAGGGCCTTTGCACCTGCTCTCCCCTCTCCCCAGCATGCTCTTCCTCCCCACACCCATGTAGCTTGCTCCCTCAGCAGCCTCAAGTCCCTACTTAAATGTCATCTTTTCAATGATGCTTGTTTGGACCACTCTATTTAAAATTTCATTTCCCTTTCCCAATACAACCTTGTTTAATTTTCCCCTTGGCACTTAGCACCCTCTAACTTAGAATGTAAATTGCTTTATTTTGTTTGTCTGCCTTCTCCAACTAGAATACAAGTGTCATGCATGCAGATATTTTTGCGTTTTCTCATATATCTCTCTCTCTAGTGCTTCAAACAGTGCCCAGAACCTCAAAGCAAGTGTTAAAACATTTTAACACATTAACTGCCATGTGAGTTGTATTTAACTCACACTAATTTTTAGTCTGGGGCCTCGTGAAATGGATGTAACTCAATGTCTCTTTACCTTGGGAGCTGTATGGTGCGCAGGCAACTCGCTGCCATGCTGTGGTATACATGTTACGTGATGGGTGGCCCCCTGGGCAAAACCCTGCAGTTGGTTTGTGAAAATCTTACTTCTTGATGTTCTTATTGTTACAATCAATACTGATGATTTAATTCTAAAAACGTGGATTAAATGAATAGAAGTCAATAAATTTCATTTCTCTATTTATGTTTACCTTAAAATTACACTTAAGCCTGACAAGTCAAGAAAAATACTTAACCCTTATGAACTATTTTTCAAGTTTTTACATTACTAATTTTCAAGTTTTTAAATTACTTTTTTTTGTTAAAAAAACAGAAAAAATAACAAATTTTTCATTAATTTAAAAAGGATCATTTTATCTTGGAAGTTTTTTTTTCTATTTTCATAATAAAACACCATGGCCCCAAGGAAAAAATTTTTTTTCCTAGTGTGGCAATGTGTTAATGAATAAATGAAATAAGTCTGATTGTACAAGGGGAAAACTGACATCTCGGTCCTCAGCAGTGGAACCCCTGAAAGTGGACTCTCTCCCCAAATGAAAAAACTATGCCTATAGTTTTAGGAGGTCCTTGGACTCCTTGAAACCCAGCCATGGATCCCATGTTAAAACCCTTTGATTAAAAGGAATTTAGCTGCTACCTCAGTGGATGCTTCTCCGACACAGTCTTCTGGAAATCTCAGTGCCACAGACGTTATTACTACTGAGAGCTTCCCAGATCTGGAGCCTGGAAGTACTGTAGCAAATACAGTGAAGCTGGCAGCATAGTTCTGTTAAGGAAACAGGAAGAGCGTGTGCCAGTTCCTCAGCCTTCATTGCTGGGCTATTAATTCCAGTTTTCTCAGGGAAACATCCAACAGTGCAAACACAGGCTCTGAGTAGCCGCAAGCCGAGGAACAGACCTCCATCCTGGGAGGCACAGACCTCCACTAGAGAAATGAGTGCTTTACCCAATTCAGCCACTTAGTGTGGCAAATGCTCACAGGTGCAAAGCTGCTCCCTTTAATAAACTTGGCTCCTTGGGATGGCAGATGCCTTGCAGGTGGCAGTGACTGGCTTGAAGGTTCTGTTCAACATTGCTGTCCCCTGAGGCGGCAGAATCCAAGAGGACTGGCCTGCTCCTCAGAGGAGGAGCTCACATACACCGTGTGCCAGATGAGAACTGAAGGCTAAGTAAGAGATTTGCAAAAGCCGGGCATGATGGCAGAGGAGCAGGTGGGAGAGAGGGAGTCCTAGGCACGGGTGAGGGAGGACAGGCAGAGAGGAGGGAGGGCATGGCATAAAAGCAAGACGTGGCTGTCCATCTGGAAGGTTGGAGCTTTTTCAGAAGGGCTTTGGAGAGCCATGAAAGGGGAAATGATAAGATTTGTGTTTAGTGAGGTTTTCCTGGGCAGCAGTTGGGCAAGGAGACCATTAAGGTGGGTTTAAGTAATCATAGGGCAAAATAGTGTAGGCTGACCAAGTTGGTGGCAGTGAGGAGAATGAGAAGGGAAGAGATTCAAAGGATTTTAAGGCAGGTAGAATGGTCAGACAATGGAAACTGATTATGGAGGGTGGAGGATGAAGGGGGAAAGAAGAGAGGGAGGTGGGAGGTCCTAGAATAACTGTCAGGTTTCTGGCTTGGGCAACAAGGTGGATACAGGTGCCATTGCTTAGGAAGGAAAGGCAGGGTGGGACAGGAGATTGAGGAACCTTTGTCACCTGGGGTTCCACTAGAGCAGTAAGCGCTCAAGCCCCAAGGCCTCACTGTCTGGAATGAATTAACGTCTCTCCCCTGCGTCTAGAATGGTGCTAGTTATTAATATATACTTCAGTTCTCCGCAGGGGACTGAAAAAATAGGCCCTTGGGTCACTTTCTGCATGCTGTGGTTCAGATGAAGAACCCCAGTTGAAAAAGTAGATAATCTAGGTCTACTTATGCTAAAGCCATAGGAGTGGATGAAATTGTCCTGAGAAAGTGTATAAAATTGAATCCAGGCCAGGTGCAGTGGCTCACGCCTGTAATCCCAGTGCTTTGGGGAGCCAAGGCAAGAGGATCACTTGAAGCCAGGAATTCAAGACCAGCCTGAGCAACATAGCAAGACCCTGTCTCTACAAAAAAATAAAAAATTAGCCAGGCGCACGTCTGTAGTCCCAGCTACTTGGGAGGCTGAAGCAGAAGGATTGCTTGAGCCCAAGAGTTGAGGTTATAGTGAACTATGATTGGGCCAATGCATGCTGGATGAGAGAGTGAGACCCTGTCTTTAAAAAAAAAGAAAATGAATCCATATAAATGAGAGTGTCAAAGGATGAGGAGCCTGAGAAAGAGCATCCAGAGACTAAATAGAAAAATCAGGAGACAGTGATACTTGAGTTCTCATGGAAGCCAAGGAGAAGATCATTTCAAAGAGGGGAACGGGGGCAGCTGCTTCCCAAAGTGTGGTCATTGTGCCACTGGTGATGCTAGAGACGATTCTTACAGTATATACGGGCAAACATTTTTCACTTTAGTAGTTACATATGTATATCTATTTATTGCAGGTAAAACAGCATTTATGTAGTAATATAAATAATAACCATAGCTAAAATTTACTATTACCAGGCAGTGTTCTAAGTGAATAATATGTATTAATATTATTTTTTTGCTTTACTATAAATTCAAGTTAATGAATCAATTTAAAGAAAATATCAAATAAATAATAGAACAAGTGGACTCAGCTTTTACAAAAATTGTGAAGGTGGTACATAAGTGACTGACACTTGGGAGACGGTTTCCCAGCTGCATAGTGACATTAAGAAATAATGAGCGAGCAAGAGAAATACGTGGCAGTAAACGCTACATAGTCTACACGTGTACTGAGAATACAGGACCAAAGGAAACGTCTGAAGCAGGGTTTTCTCTGCCTGGCGGGAGGTCAAACTGCACCCTTGCAATTCTGGGCCATTTTCCAAGGGACAGACAGTGACAACAAAGCACAAATGCAGTATTAACTACTCACTGTCACAAATGTCTTTGTTATTATGGAGGTCAGACTCTTTAATACTGTCCTGGAAGATTCACCGGGTTCTTTAAATTTGGCCAAACTCTTAAACATTATTACCACAGTTAAGCGTGTTAGAAATGTGCTAAATTACTTCCTTGATTCCATTTTGAACATTTCAACAGCTGAGTACATTGTAAATACTCCAGCAGGAATTTTTATTTCTCATCCTTATTTCTTTGGGATCCCCCGAGAAATACAAGAATCTTGTTTATTGCTGAAATACGTCTTGTTTAATGTCCTTCATGTCTGTCCCTGGTGTCTTAGCAGAAAAAAGTGGTAATGGAAATGCTCCTAAGCAGAGGAAGGAACAAAACAGGGAGATGGAAAGGAGGAGGAGGAAAAGGAAATGTATCAATGTATCGGGGAAGGAGGAGGGGACATGCCCCTTCTGAAATAAGCCAAAACGTACTGGTCACGAGAGACTCCCTCCCACCCTGGGACATATCAGTGCGAATGGGCACACCAGGCGCCCAGAGGCCCTGCCGCATCCACCCTGTGCCCCACACCCGTGGTGGTGCTCGCCTGGAGCCTCTCCCCTTTTTTCAAGTAGCAACTCCGAGGATGTGCTATCCTGGGCCCTGGGAGTCTCTGGCTCACTTTGCGAGTTTTCACAGCGCTCTGGTGTGACTGGATCGCATCTCGGTTTGTCATAACTACAGCTCTCTTAGGGCTGCTGGAACCAACCGCAAAAATTTCCACCGATCTACTTTCTGCATTAAAGGGAGAGGACAAAATGTGTTCCCAGGCTCCACCATGTGGTCGGTACAAATGCGGCCATGTAACAACTCAAACTTCACTGGCTCCTGTCATCACGGCTACGACCCAGGTGCTCACCTGAAACTCTGGCTCGGGCCTTATCTGCATTTGTCAGCATCGTCATTCTCACGTCTCCTCCTGTCCCTGCCTGCAGCATGAAGCTTCTGTGATTCTATGAGACTGATGAGGAGGGTTGTGGAATCTCCAGTACAGGAGTTTTGTTTCTTTCTTTCTTCTTTTTTTTTCTTTTTAACGCTTCCTTATGGGAAATTTTAAACATATACAAAAGAACAGAGATGAGAATAATGAACTCTCACGTACCCATTGCTTTCCTTTAACAATCATCTGCTCAAGGCCAATTTGCATGTCATCTGTGCCTCCATGTACTCAACCCCTCTGGATTATTTTCAAGTAAATCTTTAAATCTTTAGAGTCTACCTCACAAAGACAACTGTCTTAAAAAATATTTCTAGCGGAGGAGTTTTAAAACCTAGATTTGTGTATGTAAAAAGCTGTATGCATATATGCATTTTGCTGAGAAAAAAGGTCCAGAGCTGTCATAAAATTTTTAAACTGGTCCAGGAGTCTAAAGTTTAAAAAATCATTGCTGGAATGGAACAATGAGTATAGAGTCAACTTGTCTGAGGGTCAGTTACTGTCAATGAAACATCTCATTTTTTCACCATTTCCACAATTAGACTCTATCAAAAATATTTTTCAGACACTGTTTCTTAGAAATGATTTTACCTGTTGTATATTCAGAGCAATAAATTTCTACTTTAAAAGTTCTGAGGATTAAATGTAGTCTCCAAAAGCCAAAATAACAAAGACCAGAAAAACATTCATTAGAGGCAAGTACACAATGGTGGATATACGATCACCATGTCAGCTTTCCAAATGGGGCCTCGGCCTGCCCAGTGAAGCAAATCCAAGTCAGGGGAGCAGAGGGAGTCATCGGAACAACTGTTTCACCCAGAGCATTGGCTCGAAGCATAGAGCCTAGGTACGGAATTGCTCATAATAGCCTAACATTGCAAGATACAAAGAAAAACATTACTTCCAGGAATGTGATACTAAAGTAAAAGATATTCAGAAACCACACATACTGCTGAGTTCAAATAATTATTTTAAGAAAACAGACAAAATATCCATTACATTTTTTTATTTTTCAAAAATCTGGGTTAAACAGTCACGTTGCATATACATAAATGAAACCAAATAACAAATGACAAGTTAAAAAAAAAAAAAACCAAACCCAGAACCTTGCAGATTGGTAACAGACTCTACTAGACTATCAACTAGACTGGACTAGATGAACAAGAAAACCCCTTCCAACGCTGACACTCCATGACAGAAAACAGAAGGGACACCCGCTTCCCACTCACGTGGTCCCCCGTGTGGGTGGGTGCACGCGTGCACAGGTGCAGCCCCCTGGGGGAAGAAAGAAAAAGTTGGAAATGGTACAATAAAATCATCCAAGTTACTGACCATTTCCTACACCATTCAGGATGATGTTTCCAGTGTTAAGAAATTATGGGTATCCTCCTCTACGTTAAAGAAAAAACACAGAACGGTGAAACCATTAGGACACAGTTTTGTTGCTATTATTTGGAAAATACAGCCACATAGAAAATACTACATTTTTAAATAAAAGCATTGCATTTCTTATCTAAGTGGTTAAATGGAACAGATTTTTGTCAGTCACAGCTAAGCAAGAGGACCCTGGGAAAGGCTATACTTGGAATCTACTCAGAACAGATTCTCTCCATCTTTTGGGGAAGAAGTTTTGCCGTGTTTCAGAACGAAAAACTAAGCAAATGCAAAGCAATCCATGAACTATTCTATTGCTAGATTTGAAGCAAACGTGCTTGTGTGGTTGAAAATTTAGAGTTTAAATGGACAAGACAACTTGGGGCACAGATAAAACTTTTATATTGCCAGGAAGGAACTGAGCATTGAAGCCAAAGATAGTCTACATTCCTTTGTGTTTTCAAGTCCTTTAGCACAAGCAAATGAAAAAACAGAACAACCCGCTTCAGTTCTAATGCTGACATTGTAGACTCCAGCATTTATTTATTTATTTATTTATTTATTTATTTATTTATTTATTTATTTTTACTGCTTTTATTCCCTTAATATCTGAACTTAAACAGAGTTCCATGAAACTGCAAGTACAGCTAAGGAAAACACCTCTCTGCCCCAGGCCACCTTCCTGTTGTTGAAATTGAACTTTTCTTGCATTTATATTCTAAAACAAGTTTTGTTTTTTCCTGATCACTTTTTAAAACACGGACATATATTCTGTAATTTTTCTAATTTTGTCCATCTTTTTAGTTCTGAGTTTGAGGAGAGTGGGGAAGCACATGGGATGGAGTCAACAGCTCTAGTCTAGGCTATCAGACCCCAAAGGTGGGGACGCCCCAGCCTTTTCTTAATTGGAAGCAAGAGACTCTTTCAGGATAGTGTTTTACATGGTGTTGGGGAAAATGGAGAACAATTTATATTTTATTAGTAAAAGATGTATCTGAATTTTTTATTTATACTATAATTACCATGATTTCAGTAATAAAAATGAAGGAACATGATGCTGGGGTGTGGCAATTATTTTTAGATACATCTTCTTGTATCAGTTTAGCCCATTCATGTGAGGACTTTGGGTACTTTTAGATATGTGGCCTCTAGCCCATATTATCCATGTAAAAGCATACATTCCCTTCTTTTAGTGGATAATGACCTGATATTTAATACCCCAGAGTCCCTTGAAATTATGATACTAAGCAAACATTGTTTTATTTAAACCAAACTTTGTAGATTGCAGTACATATTATCTTTATAAGAATATCACATAGCTGGTATATTTCCTAGATTCTTGTCATAACTAAAAATATTCCCTATCTTAATAACATATAGAATGTGTATAAAATTCCAAAGTCACAATTTTTCCCTTCAAAATTCCCTATTATTTCCTGGCATTTGGTGTTATGTTACAAAGTGGAAGTCTGAAGCCAGACTGCTCCTTTGTTTCCTTATAGGCAATTTGTAACTTTTGGACTGGATACCTGCAGGATTTTTCATTCCCTAGGACTTTAACATTTTTGCCAGGAAGTGCTTAGGTACTGGTCTCTTTCACTTTTTTTTTTTTTTTTGGCCTAGAATGCAAATTTATATACACACATTTTCATTCTGTGCAGGAAAGATTTCATTTTTATAGTTTGATATTTTTTTCTCAATAGAGTCTTTCCATTAGGAAAGCAAATGCCAGTAATGTTAGCTACTGTTCTGTCTTCCAAATCCATTCCCCTCCATTATTTCATTTGCTTCTTTTGAAAAAACAGGAATAAAATCTCAAGTTTGTCCTTCACATAATTGATTTGAGTTTCTGAAGCTTCAATATTGTTCTTTTCTGCTTCCCATGTAGATTTTAACCTGCTATTATGTTTCTGGCTTCCTTGAAATCCTTCTTTCTATTTTCTTTTCCGCTTTGTTCTATTGCCTTTTTCTCTTAGCCCATTGCCATCTTAAGATAGCTCACTCACTACTGCTGCATAGAAGCAATTCTTCTGTTCTTTCAATTACGACAAGGAGAATCCTAAAATTTTCTTGTTTCCTGCATCACTTTTATTTTCAAGAGTATTCTGGAAGCTGTTCATTTTTTTATATGCCTTATCTTACTCTTTTCTCTGTACTCATCCTTAAATGTGGTCCTTCCTTCCCAGACCCTGTCCACTGGAGGGTTTTGTCAAATCCCTTTTTTGTCAAATCTCAGGTCCATGGTAAGGTGATGTGCACATTTCCAAGTACAATTTCTAGTTTACCACTTTTCTACTGAAGTAGCATCCTTTTCCTTTCTATTGCCTGGTTTTCTGGATCTCACGAACCAACATCATACATGAGAAATCATGGTATTTGCATGTTCCGCTACTCAGTCATTTATTGCCTGTTTCTGCCTTCATCTAAAGGGTTTTATTCTCAGAACAAATAATTCATCTGACAGTCCCTCTCTACTTTCTGCTCACCTTTTAGCCCTAGGATTTAGTCTTGGACTGAATGGAGGAGGTGGGGTTAGAGAGAAGAGAGAGTGGGATATAGAACCTTTTCTCTTCACTGTGTAGCATCTGGCTAAGAGCATCAGCCAGAATTTCTCTGGCTCAGGAGCTCTGGCCCAGAGTAGGAGACAGATATGGTTGGGGAGGAGGACAAGTACTAAATAACTTCCAAAGTTTTAATTTCACAGGGCTTCTGTTTCATGAAGTGAAGCTAGGGTTTAAATTTTATCAATCCTTCTAGATTCTAGAATTGAGATCTGGCCTTCTTTTGGGTCTTTATGAGTGTTTTTCTGGGAAGATAGAAGCTCACTCCTGCTAGCCAGATGTCTATTTTGCTAGATGCCATTCTGTAATTACATTTTTTTTTTTTTTGGAGACAGAGTCTTACTTTGTTGCCTGGGCTAGAGTGCCATGGCGTCAACTTAGCTCACAGCAACCTCAAACTCCTGGGCTCAAGCGATCCTCCTGCCTCAGCCTCCCGAGTAGCTGGGACTACAGGCATGTGCCACCATGCCCGGCTAGTTTTTTCTATATATTTTTAGTTGGCCAATTAATTTCTATTTTTAGTAGAGACCGGGGTCTCGCTCTTGCTCAGGCTGGTTTCGAATTCCTGACCTTGAGCGATCCTCCTGCCTCGGCCTCCCAGAGTGCTAGGATTACAGGTGTGAGCCACCGTGCCTGGCCTATAATTACTTCTTAAAAATCCAAATCTTCCCAGCTATGAGATGAAGAAAAGAGTTGTGGACTAATTTTCTAGTCCTCAATTTTACTACATATTGTTTGGCTGACCATGATGGGCCCTTTATTATCCTTGGGCTTTAATTTCCTTCTTGGTAAAATGAGGGAATATGACTAGATGATCTCAGAGTTACCTATAACCTATTGCTTTTTAAGTCTCAAAAAAGAAAAATAAACATGCCCTGATAAAGGAAAAAACAGAAAACAAATGACTAAGTATATTTAGCTATGAGAGTGCTTTAGCCCAGCAGTCCCCAACCTTTTTGGCACCAGGGACTGGTGTCATGGAAGACAGTTTTTCCATGGGAAGGCGGGGGAGGTGGAGCTCGGGTGGTGACGCGAGTGATGGGGAGCAGCTGTAAATACAGATGAAATTTCGCTTGCCCGCCACTCACCTCCTGCTTTGCAGCCCAGTTCCTAAGCTTCATGGAAGACAATTTTTCCACAGACCATTGGAAGTGGGGTGCAGGGGTGGGGTGAGGCGGAGCTCAGGTGGTGATGCTTGGCCCGGTTCCTAACAGGCCACGAACTGGTACCGGGCCAAGGCCCAGGGGTTAGAGACTGCAGTTTTAGCTTAAAGATTGTAAAAGTCCTCTGACAACAAAATTAAAGGGCAAAAGTAAAAAACCTGATCATGTAATTGTAGCATAGGTTTGGAACTCCTTTACATTTTAAGCAGGGATTCCAATGTCAAAACAGGTGCAGTTTAGAAACCAACTGACTTCTATTAGAATATATTGGCACAACCATTTGCCCTTTAAGGTAGATAACAGGTAATATAGGTTGCTCATTGGACAGAAGGTTCTCAGTAGGCAGAAAATATTATATTCATTCATAGAAAACCATCATGCTTTCCAGGAACTATTAAATTATACTGAATGACCAAATAATTAGTAAGAGAGTACATATAAGTATGATACAGTATGGCTCAAGAAATAGAGTATTTCCCAAGCAAATAGAAAGTGTGTTTAATTTTTAAAAAGTTAAATGGTTTAGGCCGGGTGGGGTGGTTCACACCCATAGTCCTGGTACCATGGGAGGCCAAGGCGGAAAGATCGCTTGAGGCCATGAGTTCAGACCAGCCTGAGCAAGAGCAAGACCCCATCTCTACAAAAATGGAAAAATTAGCTGGGCATGGTGGTGTGTGGCTGTAGTCACAACTACTCAGGAGGCTGACGCCGAAGGATAGCTTGGGCCCAGGAGTTTGAGATTGCAGTGAGCTGTGATGAGGCCACTGCACTCCAGCCTGGGCCACAGAGATTCTGTCTCAAAAAAAAAAAAAAAAAAAAAAAAGTTAAATGTACTTCAGAGGCAGTTTTGTCTAACGGACACTGAGTACTGGATTTTGAGTCAGAAGACCTGTGTTCAAACTTAAGTACTCCAACTCACTAGCTCTGTGAGACACTGGAAAATTTAATTAACTTCTCAGCACATGGTTTCTCAATACGTAAAATGGGAATAATTAGACCCATGCAGAGCTGTTGTAAAAATTAAATGAGAATGTGAGGCAGCTTTGAGAAAGCACTTAATACTGTGTCAGTCAAATCTGAACCTTCTAGAAACTTTTACTTGAACAAATCAGTAGGGGTAACAATAACCACAGTTAAATGCAAATTAATCCAATCAATTGACCGTAATGTATTTGGGAGCCCATTCCCATCTCAAGGGGGCTGGGAGGAGGGAGATCTATCTAATCACTATTAATAGTAATGGAACTAATATCTATCTCCATATTATCCAATGATTTTTTTTTTGGTCTTAAGTATTTCCTGAAATAATGAATTTCCATATGAGCTGCATTAGATAAATAATTAAGCACTTTAATTGAGTGTAACAATCTGATTCTGATCAACAACTAAACAGGGAAATCTCTGGATTTCTTGGACTGTAATGAACTAGAAGTACTCAAAATCATAAAAATAATGGGTAAACTTTGTCTGAAGGATGGGTGGCTTCCCTCAAAGGAGTTTTGGGAACTCCTGTGATGTACGAATACACACGTCAGAAGTAGGAATTTCCAGAGATGTTAGTTCAATTATCATCCCCCACAGCCTCCTCTTCTCTGGGAAAGGCAGTGCAGCTGTAGGTCACAGCCAATCCCTCCCCATCCTGTTTCCTCCTCACTCCTGTTTTAATTAAGGTGATTCATTTATATGGGAAAGTGCAACAAAGATCTTTACTTAAGACCTTGGCTAAACGATGGAATGCTTTTCTTTTAATACAGATCATTAAAAATTCACCCCAAAGGCAAAAACATTTAAAGGTGCATACAAATTTGAAACTTTGAATGGATTCTTCTGTTCAGAGCTCACTGTTAACAGTTGCTAACTGTGTGTATGGGTCTTAGACTTAGATCACGCAGAGAAAATGAGGTAACTCTTCTTGGAGGTCTTCATTGTTTGCATTCATTCATGCTTAAAGGTAACTAACTGGTTACTAGCTCAAAATTTTTTAGCAATTCACATCTCATAAAAGCAACAAAGTGATGCATGTTTGATAAGGATAATATTTAAATATTCTTTTTACTTAAGTATTAACAGTGTGGCTAGTGTTAACCTAAGCTGAGAAAAATAATCAACATTCTACTGTACAGAGATAGCAAAATAATTTCAGAAGTTGTGGAACTTGAAAATTCAAGAATGGCATCTTGTCTTGGGGAAAACTGAAATCAATATGAATTTTCTCTGTTAAAAAAAAAAGAAAGAAAAATCTTATTCCTAAAGAAGGCATCCCCATGTTGTGAGAAGCACTAAATTAGGAGATTAACTATCTGATTTTTCAGGAATGTTTTAGGAATTTTGCATCCTAGCTTTGTCACTTCCTAATTATATGACCTTGAAAAACTACAGAAGCGTAACATTGTTCACCTCGGAGATGATCCATTCCATCGATCCCACTTCATAGCTGAGGAAAGTGACACCAGCATTTGCCCAAGTGAGGAGTGAAGTAGCTCCTAGTCTAGGAATCTTTCCATTACAACAAGACGCTTCAGTTTTTACATGAGTATTATTTTGTCCAGATTCTCCTAATGACTGTGAACATGCCAAGACAGTGAACACTACATAGTGCTTGATGCTTTTAATAAGGTTGAATTAAAATAAAAATCAAAGTAATAGAATTTCACATTTCTTCAAATACCATTTATCAGTCAGGGCAGACTAATGCAGCAAAAGAATCCAAGGAAAATTGGGAAAATGCCACAAGACCAAGGAGACTATATTTTTTTTCACAGCTTTGGTTAGGTACTTCCATAATATTCCTTTTTGCAAACACACTAAACAATGGAAAAACTTTCTCGTAAAGCCTCTTAAGGCTTTTCTGTTCTTCCTTTACTTGTTTTTGCTTATATCTGAGGTATCAGGGCTTGTGTTGGAGGTAGAATTCATGGGTGAGAATATGTTAACTTGACCAGATTATTAGGTTTGGTTTCCTCTTTAATTTGAACATTTTCAGGGAGAGAAAAATCTCCATAATGGAAGAAATAAGTGACATAATGCAGATTAATTATAATCAAAAATTATAACTAAGATAGGTAACATTTATCACATGCTTATGATGTGCCTAGTACTGTGCTAAACCCTTTATATTTAATTTAATTTGACACCTATCATCTCTGCCAGAGTAAACTTCCAGCAAGGAGACCTGCTAGACTCCGGACAGTCAGTATCAAGAAAGCAGGGCTCACTCTAGAGCAGATGCAGACGGTGCCATGGGCAGGAGCTCCCCCAAAGGACTCCATGGGCCCTCGCATAGCACCTGCGGCACCACCATCCCTGACGCACAGTCCAGAGGCAACTGGTGCCTAGGTGACCTTGAGAATTCTTGAAATTCATTCCCACTTTACAGCACAAAAAACCCAAAGGCAAGTGGATAAAATGCTCTTAATCTCCCCTCTCCCTTCTCTTGGGATTCTGCTTGCTCCAGCCTAGGCCAAGAGCAGAAGATCATGGAGCCTCCAGCAGGTAATGTTTAGAGCAGCCTGGAAGCCAAAACAACTGCCCTAGCAGAACACCAACTCTGGCCCCACTTAAGATCCTCGAGGGACGGCCTTGGGCATGCACATGGACAGGCGCTTTGCCATTTTAGCAGGTTCTCCAGGCTTTAACACATATACATTTAAAATGTGTGTGTGTACACATACACACAAATACATACTAGAGAAAGTACCTAGTACAATGGGTGGCACATGGCAACACTTGATGGAAGTGTTTTCCTTCTTGTTCCCATTCCCAGGGAGGCACGTAATGAATGGCATTTAGGATGCTGAGATACACAATTCTTTTATTCCATCAGGTATCACTGGAGATGTGCCCTCCTGATTTTTTATTATAATCATTCACTTCAGAACTCTGGGGATTTATAGTACATCAAATAGGTGATAGGCAACAAATCTGAAGGTGGAGATGGTTATTCAGCTGATGAAAAGCCACTATCAATAGAAAGGTTACAAATGCTGGATCAGTTATTGCTACTATTGGAAATTTTAAAATCTGAAAAGATTCCTAATGGCAATATCTTCTGGAATCTAAAATACAAGTAGAGGTTTTATTTAATTAGGCTTCAGGTTCTGCCCAATAGTTCACATAGGTTATATTTCAGTTTAAGTGCAGAACTGACAAGAAAATGACCATCTGCTTTCGACAAACAAAAATATCCTTTGGGTGTTCAGCAAACTAAAGGAAACTGTATCTAATGTTTTGTCTATTTCTTTTTCATCAAAACCCTAAAATCACTAGCGGAAACCACAACAGAACAGTATACAATATCAAGTCATAACAATGATTGATTATTAAATATTACCTGTTATTTATATACAGATGAAGATATACCAAAATTAATCTCTATTCGGGAAAGATCAACTAGTAAACAAAATTATCAATGCACAGTAATTCAAAAGGGAACAACATTACACCTTAAGGCAGCATTGGTTGAGTCTTCTCTGGTAAAGGAAGTATTACATATTTCAATGACTAGTGAATATTCTTAAAAACAATTAATTAAAATAAATACCAAGATAATGTTTTGAAAAAGAAATAGGACTGATTTTAAGACTCCTGCAAAATGAATTTGCATTGGAATTTTAATTTGGGATTAGAAAGCATACACACGAACATAATGGTATAAAGTTGTAGCAGTTTTCCTCAAATACAAAATAAAGATCCCTAGGAATTATTATCATTAATTAGTACTCTTTGGGCTGCTTATTCACTTACTGTTGCATTCAGAGTAGTTATTAGAAAATTCTGCTGATGTTTAAATAACGTGATCAGGTTGAATTTTACCTGAGTGAAATGGTTTCAAATTGCATTAATAATCTATACTATGCTCTGACTTTACAACTACATCCTTAATGCTGGGTTTGCTTACCTGGTAGGTTGTCTAAATCATCATGTCCCAAGCATTGGTGCCAACCTAAAATGATGATATTTATTGTGGCTGGAAAAGTCATGCTTTGACAAGAATATTTCAAAGCTCTTTAATAAATGTATTTTGGGATTTGTTTTCATTGCAGCTTGTTTTGTTGGTTTTCTTGGTTAAGCCTGACAATTACCTTTAGTTGTTTTAATAGATCCAGTGCTATATGCTGACAGAACTATGACATGAAAAACAGATTAAAAACACTAAAAAAAATGTTCAAATGAGAAGAGCTCTCATGTGGTGCTGAGAAATAAAACATAGGCACTTCTGCTTCAGGGGGTTTTCACATTTTGATCACAGATGGCTTTTCCAAGCCACTTTTCTTTCACTACTGGAGATTCTCTCACGTTACAAACCATCTAGTCACCAGAAACCTTGTTCTCACAAACACCCTTCTGGTGTATTACTTTTTTTTTCATGAAATTATCTCCATTGACAGTCGAGATGGAGTTCTTCCACTGCAGAGAGCTGCAGGAGCAGCCCTGTCAGGTGGCTGAGTGTAGCTCTGGGCTCTTCCCTCCAGCGAGGCTGCTTGCTCCAAGTTATTCACCAGCAAAATATAAAGCAACGTCAAGTGCAATTTTTCTCCTGGAGATAGTTAACATGTCTGCCTCTCTCGTTCTAGTTCTTAATTGTGAGTGTAATTCAACAAAGTGTATAGTCTTCATAACATTCTAAAGCTACTGGGCTACTGGGATTTTTTTTTTTAGTGACTACTTAAACAGTTTCCTTTTTTTTTCTTTTCTTTCTTTCTTTCTTTTTTTTTTTTTTGAGAAAACCTGTGCTAAAAAGGCACTCAATAAAATGAATTTCCTCACTCTTGTATGTAGCAATTATACATTGTGTTAGATTCTAAAAGTTAACAAAGGTGACACACATTTGGATAAAACATCTGAATTATTCAGACTCATCTACTTTCATTTAAAAAACAAACCCCAAGTCAAAGGATTAGCAGGCCACGCTGATGGGCCACCACCCTGACAGTGAAGTCCTGCTCTCAGAGCTCCGGTGGCTGCTGACTCCGGCCCTGGCCGCCTGGGGGAGCTCTGGCCTAAGAGGATGAGCAGGGCACGGGGCTGCACCCAGGCTGGGCTCACTGGCAGCAGCTGTGGGAGCCAAGCCTCCTGGAGACCTGAGTAAACGAGACGAAGGTGAAGTTCTCACAGTTTTCCAGCTTGACCTTCTTGGCTAAGTTTGGGACAATTCCCCGAAGAGACCGCAGTCCCATCCTCTGCTCCTCATACCACACACTGCCCATGTCTGCAGCCTCCTTCCTGGCAGTTAGGTAGAAGGGGGACTTGGCCTCCATTTGGGTGGGTGGCCGATGGATGTACATGTACTTGTAGAGGAGGCAGTAAGGGCACTGTTTGTGTCCCCTGGAATGCTCATGGTAGATTTTCCCATGACACACTCGAGTGGAGCCACTCCGACTCTCCCGCTTGACACTGTCTGTCCGGGCAAAGTAGGGCTGGTTTTGTGGGTCTTTGAGCAGCTCGATGTCACCATACATCAGATCTGCATGCTCCTGCAGCGTCCGCATGTTCAGGTACTGGCTGTTGTACTTGACCACAGTGGACAAGAGGGTGATGGGGCTGTCATCCCCTAGACACCCTGCCTGCCACATCTCCTCCTCATCAGAAAGGGAGAAGTAGACGATGTTGCGGGAACGGGCACCCGACATGCCTGCCTTACTCAGCACCCACAGCTTTTCCTTGAGTTTCTTGGTGGAAGAGCTGAAGGTGCTGCTGGTGATGGAGAAGCCCACACCTGCATTCTTCAGGATGCGGTCCAGGCCTCGGCGAATGGCATGGAGTGAGGTGGCCAGGAAGTCTGAGCCGTCACTCTTCTTAACGGTGACATAAAAGTTCTCGAGCAGCTCGTTCAACTTCACTGCAGGGATCTCAAATGAGACAAACACTGAGGTTACACACTTGAGGACACCCACCTAGCTAGACCCCTCCTTTCTTCTCCTATCCTCACCTGGGGCTGTATTGTGGACGCGTTGTGGTCTTTAAAGGGTTGACCCCTTAGCATGATATAGGGGAAAGAACAGCAAATTTCAAGCCGGAAGATCTTCCACACTTGCTCAACCTGATCTCTTAAACCTCTATGTTTCAATTGGCAAAACAGGACATGATAACCAATACCATCTCAAAGGACTGTTGTAATGCTTAAAGTAGTGGACCATGAAAGGGTTTGCAAATAGTAATGAACACGCGCGCGCGTGCATGTGTGTGCAAATATATAATTA
The DNA here is from genome assembly GCA_963574885.1 of Lepilemur ruficaudatus. Lineage (NCBI taxonomy): Eukaryota > Metazoa > Chordata > Mammalia > Primates > Lepilemuridae > Lepilemur > Lepilemur ruficaudatus. The sequence goes on along the minus strand of CAUYRT010092537.1, from coordinate 6,201 downwards.
TTATTTTTGGCCTTTTGTAATTTTCACTATTCCTCTCTGGAAGGCCTTTTCTTTTCTTTGCTTGCAGATCATTTGCTTCTCTCCCCCTCAATAAAATTCAACCATCCTCTCTGAAGGATTCCTGAACTAAACTTAAACTCTGAATCACTTCAGCAATAATTTCCTTGACATATGCACACACTGGTCCTGCTGTTACTAAACATAGTGCTCCAGGGAAAGACAACTAACGTCTCCACTTTGCATGGCAAGTTAATGCTCCTTGATTTGACACTTGAATTTATCTAAATAGGTACTGAAATATCTCTGGTTTAATGACCCATAGGTTTTCAATGTAAATTATTTGCTAAAAAGAAATGAAACACTTAATGACTGTAGTGACAGGCTCCTTATTTGGGTATGGCAGGAAGTGAAGGAAGCCTGGCTAGTTAAGAAAGCTTTATTTTCAAGATGGAGCTACAAAGAGCAAACCAGACCTTGCTCGTAGTCTGTTCAGGCTGAATAGACATTCTAGGACAATAAGAAAGTCTCAGTAAAAAAATTTTTTATTGATTAGAAACTGAACACGTAACATTCATTCTTCTAACAGCCCTGAGTCAAAGAGAAAAGAAAAGCTGACTTTGAGATTAAGAATTAACCAAAGGGAAAACATTACATATCAAAATGCAAGAGATAATTGCAAAATATATTCCAATATCATGGTCTTGAATAACATTGTTAGAAAACTTTATTCAGAATAAGCAAACTGATTATTAAATTCAAAAATCTAGAAAAAGTAAACCAAATTAAAAAACAGAATGAATCAATAAAAATATAAATTAATAGACTAGAAAAGATATAAATTGGGGTAAATAAAAATATGTAATCTTTGAAAATACATATAGAGTTGACAAACTTCTAGCAAGTATAACTTTAGAAAAAGAGAAAAAAGGAAGGAAAGAAGGTATGTATACATTTAAACAATATCAGGAATAAGAAAAACTATAGAAAAGAAAGAGATTAAATATAAAAAGCCATGAGTATTAATTTAAAAATATAGATAACCTGAATAATTTTCTAGCAAAATATGAATTACCAAAGTTGGTTCAATAAGAGGTAAAAGATCTGAATAGCCTTAAACAAGAGAAGAGAGTGAAATAGTTGTCGAAGATGCATTTTGTTCCTAAAGAGATGGTTTTATGGAGTCAATTCAGCTTTTCTTTTGTATTTAAACAGTTTTAGGGCATAGGAAAAAGACGTTTTTTTCTAATGCAAATTTGATCAACATTACACCAAAACCAAACTATATGAATATAAATGTAAACTTTCCCAAATAATATAGAGGTAATTTTCATTTTGAACTTCACTATATTAAATAAAATTTGTGCACATTAATACCATGCAAAGCAAGGGCATGACTCTGATATGCACAAGTTCCAGTTCACACGGTACCTTGCAAAACAAGGAGTGCTCATATTTATCAAGTAAAATTCAGGATGGTAGTATAGTAATAGTGCATCAAAACAAGTGCGGATTATTGTAGAGTATACGATTCAATCTTAATAAATATTTCAATATAATTGACACTCATACATTAAGAAGAAGAGTAATGTGAACTTGAAACTGAAAAAATATTTGGAAAAAAAAGGTGATAGCCATTTCAAATTTTTAAAAATACAAATTAAATTTAGATTAGAAGAAAAAAGATCCTCTTACTATAATGAGAGTATTTTACAGGCAAGAACTATAAAAATTACACCCACAATGAGGATTATTAAAATTTGGTATATGTTTACAATGGAATATTACTCAATTTTAAGAAACGACAGTGAGCTAGCACCGCTTGTATTATCCTGGATTGAGCTTGAGCCCATTATTTGAAGTGAGGTGACACAAGACCCGAAGAATGGGCTCCACATGTATTCACCATCAAATTGGTACTGACTGATTAACACTACGGTGCTCAAATGGTGGTGGTGTTCACCAGGGATTCAGGGGTTGGGGGGGTAGACCCACATCTGAGGGATGTGTGAGCACTGTGGAGGGGAGGGGCATTCTGGAAATGTAGTTGGGGATGGGAATTAGGGGTCTCAATAGGAGGAAGGAAATCTTCTAAAACTGATTTATGTGAATAGCTGTACAACTTGGTAAATGTACTAATAATCATTTAATTGTACACTTAAAATGGAGTAATTGCATGGTATGTAAATTATACTTCAATAAAGTTGTCTAAAAAAAAAGAGATACAGAAAAAAAAATTACACCCACAATGAAAACATCTGAATCTTTCTTATAAAGTTAGGAACAGGATAAGCATACTGAATATCATTGTTATTATATTAACACTGTTCTGGAGAGCATAGCCAACCATATAAGATAAGAAGAAGAAATTTCTTTTCTATATAATAGGAAAGAAAAAGACAAAATACAATTGTTTTCTGATTGTTGGTCAGGAAACTCCAAGAGATTTAGCTGAAAAGCTATTAGAGTAGGGTGGTTGTATACAAAATATAAGAATAGCTTTCTTATATACCAGCAATAACCAGTTAAAATAATTTCCCAATAACCATTGTACTCAAACTCAGCTGACTTTGGATTTTTATGTTGTCACTTGTAACTCCCCACTTGCAGGTACTAACCTCTTTTTATTAGCTGGGACTCCTTTGGTTGCAAGAGGTAGGCTAAACTTGAACAAGCCTAGGCAGAGAGGAATGTCAGACTTAGTGGGCTCCAAGGCCATCAGGACTCTGGATTTCTCATCTCTGCTTCTCTGCGTAGATTGGCTTTTTTCATATAGCTGCAAACATAGTTACCTAGTACTCCCCAAGGTTTACATCATAAAGCTTCAGGTTTTTAGCAAGAGTCCAACTCTCATTTTCAGTAGAAAAACAATCCAAAAGAAGGATTCTGATTGCCCCACTCCTAATTCAAACAACTCACCAAAAAGTGGTCCATCCTGCTAATGTGATGGCTTCTACATTAACCATGTGGATCGTAGGAGAGGAATGAATCCTAAATAAGGAGTGCTGAGGAGAAAATCTTATTTTTTACCTTAGTGCTTTGAATGAAAAACCAAAAAACGAACTTCTGATAGCTTCCTGTTGCCCTTGGGATATATTCTAAACTGTTTATGTTGTATGTAAGTCTTCACAATCTGCTTCCACACTGTGGTAGCTGTTTGCAAAGACAGCTATAACAATTCCCCTCTCTGTGCACATGCCCCTTGGCAATGTGACTTTGCTGCTTCTCCCATCAAGAAGTGGAATCTGTTTTTCTACCCCTTGAAACTGGCCTGGCCGTGTGACTTATTTTGACCAACAGAATATGGCAGAAGTGAGAGTGTGAATTCCAAGCTTAGGCCTCAAGGGGTTCTGCTTTCATATTATAGGTTCTTCTTGGTCTTAGTGCATGGTGTTGCCATGTGAGGAAGCCCAGTTAGACCATGGCAATATGGGGACAAGTTGTCTCCCATCTAACATCTAGATGACTGTACCCATATGACTACCTCAAGTGAGGAAATACTCAGTTGAGCTCAGCCCAAAATGCTAACACAGCAAATCACAAGCAAATAAAATGAATGTTGCTTTAAGTTAATAAGTTTTGGGGTGGTTACGCAGCAACAGATAACTGGTAAACACCCTATTTCTCTAGCCTGTTCTTTTGTTCTCCTTATTTTCTAGCCTCATTGAACTTTTTGCCATTCCCAGAAACCAAAAGGCTAAGAAGAAACCATGCTTAGAAACTTAGAAGAAACCATGCTTCTTCTAAGTCTTTGCACATGCTACTACTTCCTCTGCCTAGAATGCTTTGGTTCTAACCTTCTCTATTTGGAAAATCTCAATTTGTTCTTCCAAAATTAGCTCAAATTCTGTTTTCTATATAAAAGATTCTCCACCATCCCTAGGCAAAGTTACTCTCTCACCTGGGAATCCCAAGGCACTTAGTTTAAATTTTTATTATGGTCCTTTCCATATTGTATAGTCTGTTATATATTTATATGTCTATCTCTCAAAGTGGACTGAAAGCTCCTTAAAGGCAAGAACTATATCCCATTCATGACTGGGTCTTCAACACACACCAGAAGACAAGAAATATATAACTGGCACCCAATGAATTGATAATGATGGGTTAAATCAACAAATTAGCCTTGGTGTCAGGAGAACCAAGCCAATTTAGGACACAGAACATTTTTCTTAATTTCCACAGAATACCACAAGTTTCAAAGTAAAATCACCACAAAAGCAATTCCTGGAGAAATATTAAATCACAAAATTTACATTGTTTGCACACAAGAAACAGTTCATTTTGTTCTCAGATCCAGTTTTGGTTGCTGATTACTCCTCCAAGTTACAAAGGTATTTAGTTGGTTAATAAGATGTTGCAAGAAACCACTTTCCTTCATTAACCACTCTGAAATGATTTACTGCAACAAGATTCACCATGGATTACAAACTTGGCTTCTGTGATGTAAAAATGACCAAAGAGAAGAAAGAAATTGGCTATGGGACTGATGACCCCAGGTAAGAAAGAATAAAATAAGAAAAAAAACGACTTGCTTGGCAAATTCCAAAGTTCTAGAACTACATATCAATCCCTGACACTTGGAAGAGACAGGTGATAAGACAAGTAAAACCAAGAGTTGCTTTTTGGGAAATGCTTCAAACTTTTCTTTGTAATAATCTTGTCTCTATTTTTTTCCAGTATTGTTTTGTAGTTTGCAATGTATAATCTGGAACTTTTTTTGTTAAATTTAATTCAAAATATTTTATTCTTTTTGATGCTATTGTAAATAGAATTATTTTCTTAATTTTATTTTTGGGTTGCTGATTGCTACTCTAAAAACACAACTAATTTTTGTATATTGATCTTATATCCTACAACCTTGCTGAACTCATTTATTTATTCTAATCATTTTTCTACTGGTTTCTTTAGGATTTTCTATATATACAATCATGACAATGGCAAAAAGAGATAGTTTACTTCTTTTCCATTCTGGAAGCCTATTTCATTTTATTGCCTAATTGCCCTGGCTTGAACCTCCAGCACAATGTTCAATAGAAATGGCAAGAGCAAACATTCTTGTCTTATTCCTGATCTAAGGAGGAACGCATTCAGTCTTTTACCACTAAGTATGATGTTAGATGTAGATTTTTCACAGATGTCTCTTATCAGGTTGAGGGAGATCCTTTCTATTTCTAGTCTGTTGAGTTTTTGTTTTTGTTTATCATAAAGAGGTATTGAATTTTCTCAAATACTTTTTTGCACCTATTGAGATGATTATGAGGCTTTATCCTTTTGTCCTTTATCCTGTTAGTATGGTATATTACATTAATTGATTTTGGGGTGTTAAACTAACTTTACATTTCTAGGATGAAGCCCACTTGATCATGGTGTATAATCCTTTTTATATGTACTAGATTCAATTTGCTAGTGTTTTAATGAGGATTTCTGTGTGTATATTCATAATAGGTATTGGTCTGTGGTTTTCTTGTAATGTCTTTGGTTTTGGCATCAGAGTAATACTGGCCTCATAGAATGAATTGGGAAGAGTTCCTTCCTCTTCTATTATTTTTTAGAAGACGTTGTGAAGGACTGATATTCACCAGTGAAGCCATCCGGGCCTGAGCTTTTCTTTGTGGGTAGTTTTTGTTATTGCTGTTATGAATTCATTCTCTTCACTTGTTACAAGTCTATCATATTTTCTTTTTCTTCTTGAGTCAGTTTTGGTAGCTTGTGTCTTTCTACAAATTTGTCTATTTCATCTAAATCACTAATTTGTTGGCATATGATTGTTCACAGAATTCCCTTATAATCCTTTTTATTTCTGTAAGGTTGGTAGTAATATCCTCTCTTTCATTACTGGTTTTAATAAGTTGAATCTTCTCTGTTCTCTAAATGTTAACCTCTCTTATTAACTGCCATAACTTTGTTATCTGTGCTATATTCCAGATTGTTTCTTCAGATCTTTCTTATAATTTACTATTTTTTCATTTGAGTCTAAACCTGCTTTTTAATCCAATGTATTTTTTTTTTTATTGGGAGAAAACTACAAAGCATTTACAGTACAATGTTTACAGTCACAATTTGTAGTGAGCTGATTTCCCAAAATATATTACCACTCAAGTTGACTTATCTTGTTACATTCAAAAACCTACTCTGTCAATAATCCAATGTATTTTTTATTTCAACAGTATATTTTTATTTCTTGAAGTTCTTTTTGTTTCA
>CAUYRT010092535.1:0-17968 GCA_963574885.1 Lepilemur ruficaudatus | reverse complement strand
GTTTTATCATCACAGCTACTCAGTGAGGCAATACAGAAGACACTATTTAGTCAATTTTTTTTTTTTTTGAGACAGAGTCTCACTCCGTTGCCCGAGCTAGAGTGCTGTGGCATCAGCCTTAGCTCACTGCAACCTCAAATTCATGGGCTCAAGTGATCCTCCTGCCTCAGCCACCTGAGTAGCTGAGACTACAGATGCATGTCATGATGCCCTGCTAATTTTTCTATTTTTAGTAGAGACAGGGTCTCACTCTTGTTCAGGCTGATCTTGGACTCCTGAGCTCAAGCGATCCTTCTGCCTTTATTCCATTGGTCTATATTTCTGTCTTTATGCCAGTACCTCACTGTTTTGATTACTGTAGCTTTGTAGTAAGTTTTAAAAACAGGAAGTGTGAGTCCTCCTGATTTGTTCTTTTTTTCCAAGATTGTTTTGGCTATTTGGAGTCCTGTGAGATTCCATATGAATTTTTAGGATGGGTTTTTCTATTTCTGCAAAAATAATCAGTGGGATTTTGATAGGGATTGCATAGAATCTGTGGATTGCTTTGGGTAGTATTGATATCTTAACAATATTAAGTTTTCTGATACATGAACATGAGATGTGTTTCCATTCATCTATGTCTTCTTTAATTTCTTTCAGCAATGTTTTATAGTTTTCATTGTACAAGTCCTTCACCTCCTTGGTTAAGTTAATTTCTAAGTATTTTATTCTTTGGTGCTATTGTAAATAGAATTGTTTTCTCAATTTCATTTTCAGTTTGTTCATCGGTAAGATATACAAATGCACCTGATTTTTGTGAGTTGACTTTGTATTAGCTACTTTGCTGAATTCATTCATTAGTTCTAACATTTTTTGTGGAATCTTTAGGGTTTTCTACACATAAGATCATTTCATCAACCAGTAGAGGTAAAGAGATAATTTTACTTCTTTCTTTCTAATTTGGATGCCTTTTTTTCTCCTTGCCTAATTGCTGTGATTAGAACATCCAATACTATGTTGAATGAAGTGGTGAAAGCAGGCATTCTTACAGGAAAAGCGATATTTGCTGTGGGTTTCTCATATGTGGCTTTTATTATGTTGAAGTATTAATAGTTTCATTCTAATTCTAGTTTGTTGAGTGTTTTTATCATGAATGCACATTGAATTTTGTTAAATGCTTTTTCTGCAACAATTGAGATACTCATTTTTTTTTTCTGTAATTCTGTTAGTGTGGTGTATTGCATTGATTGGTTTTCATATGTTGAGCCACCCATCTATTTCAGGAATAAATCCCACTTACCATGGTGTTCAATCCTTTCATTATGCAGCTGAATTTGGTTTGCAAGTATTTTGTTGAGGATTTTTGCATCAATGTTCATAAGGGATATTGGTCCTTAGTTTTCTTTTCTTATAGTGTCTTTCATTTTGGTATTGGGTGATGCTGGCCTCACAGAATGAATTAGGAAATAGTCCTTCCTCTTCAAATTTTTGGAAAAGTTTGTGAAGGATTGGTGTTAACTCTTCTTTAAATGTTCGGTAGAATTCACCAGTGAAGCCGTCAGGTTGAGGGATTTTATTTTTTGGGAGACTTTGAATACTGATTAAATCTCCTTTCTAGTTATAGGTATATTCAGATTTTTGATATCTTCATGATTTAGTCCTGGTAGGTTTTGTGATCCTAGAAATTTTCCCATTTCATCTAGGTTATCTAGTTTGTTGGTGTACATAGTATTAAAATCCTTTATATTTCTGTAGAAGCAGTAGTAATGTCCTACTTTCATTTCTGATTTTAGTAATTTGAGTCTTCTCTCCTTTTTTCCCTAGTCTATCTAGCTAAAGTTTTGTCAGTATTGTTGGTTTTTTTCCCCAAAGAACCAACTTTTGGTTGCATTGATTTTCTTCCTATTGTTTTTCTATATTTTGTTTATCTCTCCTCTAATCTTTATTATTTCCTCTCTCTGCTAGCTTTTTGTTGTTTTTATAGTTCCTTAAGTTGTAAAGTTGTTTATTTGAAATCTTTCTTCTTTTTAGATGCGAGTATTTGTATTAGGTTATTAAGTATGAAATGTTCAATTTCCTTAAGTACTAAGTTTGACAGCTGATATCTCTGACATTTCACTTTGACATGTCTTGTTTTATTTGTATTGTGAATATACATCCTCATTCTTTCAAATGCATGGTTTGGCTTGTGATTATCTTTCAAATTTTTTAAAGCAATTTTTGTGAAACCATACGTAAGTCAAAAATTCATGTTATTTTCAAATATGAGTTCCGTTGTGGAACCAATGCAGCGCAGATAGCTCGAAATATCAATGAAGTATTTGGGAAGGATGTGGCTAATGAACACACAGTAGGTCAATGGTTTGAAAAGCTCCATTCTGGTGATTTTAATCTTGAAAATGAGCCACGTGGATGACCTGAGACCAAAGTGGACAATGACGAGCTGAAAGCTGTAGTGGAAGTGAATCCATTCCAACCTATGTGTGAAATAGATTCTTTTTTGACAATCGCAAGTGTTCAGCACAATGGTTGGATAAAGATGAAGTGCCAAAACACAATCCAAAACTGAATGTTCATCAAAAAAAAGCTAATGGTGTCTGTTTGGTGGTCCAGTGGTGGTATTATCCACTATAGCTCCATGAAACCTGGTCAATTGATGACAGCGGATGTCTACTGCAATCAGTTGGATGAAATGATGAGGATGCTTATGATTAAGCAGCTGAGATTGGTAAATAGAGACAGGCCTATCCTCTTGCAAGGCAACATTCAACCACATGTCGCACAAACCATGCTGCTCAAACTACAGAGGCTGGACTTGGAAACTTTCTGTCATCCATTGTATTCACCAGACCTTGAACCAACTGACTACCACTTCTTCCAGGGTTTGGGCCACTTCTTGCAAGGAAAAACATTCAATTCTCAGCAAGCTGTGGAAAGGGATTTCATTGCCACTTGCTCTCCAGGCTTCTTTGCTGCTGGCATAAACAAGCTACCGTTGAGATGGCAAAACTGTTTAGGTGCATCTTTCATTAATTGTTTGAGACACAATAAACTACACTTTTGATTCAAAATTGGACATTTCCTATTTTGTGACCTAAATAACTACTTCAAAACTCAGTGACTTAAACAATAAGTATTTATTTTCATGATCAAAGAAACCTTGCTGATCAACTGTGATTTGGCTGAGTTTGGCTGAGCTCAGCTGGGAGGTTCTCTATTTATATTTGCCCTCTATTTGTTTATTTTGTGGCCAGCTAAAGAGACAGTAACTACTGGTGTGCATCTCAAGGCAGGTCTCCAGTGCACAAGATTGAAGCTAAACCAAGCAAGCGCACTTAAAACTTATGTCATGTCCACAAACATTTTATTGGTCAAAGTGAATTGCATGGTTGCACGCAACGTCAATGGGGAAGGCCCATAGTGGGAGGAGAAAGGGAGTAATTATTTGCTGAACAATAATACAGAGTATCACACAGTCCTTTATTTGTTTACTTTAAAGTCTAGGAAACTTAATCCTTTTCATTTATGCAGGTATTATTTCATTTCTTCTCCTGTGCCAAGACATAAACTTCCAAAATGGCTGCTATAGATTTCAGCCCTTCTAGCCCTTATGCGGTTCTATGCTGAGTATTAAAATACTGGCTATTGAACTCTTGAGAATGGTGCCATTGTTGGCAGATCTCAAATCTACAGTATTCTCCACTTGATTCCCTACCAAGTTCATAAAGGTGTTTATATTTGTAAAAAACCCTGCAATAAAATTTTGATTTCCTCAAGAGCAATGTATTTTCAGAAACCCAGAAGTTTTTGTGAACTTTTTGTAAAGAATCGTAGAATAAGGTCACACAGTTTTAGAACAGCCTTATGGGGCAATTAGTTCAACCTTCTCATTTTACAGATGAGGAAACAAATAGTTTCAGTTTTACACTTTCAAGTATCATATACAATGGGATACACTTTTTCTCTCATGTAGAAAAGGCAATGAGAAAAAAAACCTGGAGTGACCTTTCCACGTCTTGTGACAACCGTAATCCTGCAACAGAAACCTCTGTTCAGTTTATTTTATGAGAATCCTCATTTGACCTACTAACTTCATCACTCCAACAGTTTTCTCGATTGCCTATGAAAAACAAAAATTAAGTCTTTCCATTTTTCTTTATAATCATGGGGATTTTATAAAAGCATCTCTGCTTTTAGAGTGAGTAGAATAAGCTGAGAGACATTTGATCGCCTCCTCCAACGTCCTGAGAACAATCCAGGACTATTTGCCACAGGGAAGAGAGAAAGAGAGGTACCAAGCCTAGTTTTCCAGGAAAAGAATTATGAGCATCTTTCCAGGCCAAAAACTTTTAATATTTAAGTAATATTTTCCCCCATTAGAAACTACAGAGTTAGAATGCAGAGGTATGCTGGGAGTGAGAGTGGGAGCAAGGATTGGAAAAATCTAAGGTAAAAAGTATAATTCACTAAATCAACATCTATTGACTACCTCCTGTGTGCTAGGCACTGAGGTTATGATGTGAACAAGGTAGAAAAAAGCACTGTGCTCGTGGTGCTTCCAGTCTAGCCTGCACACGTAACTAAAGTGCTCTCAAAGCAAGAGTGCGGGTGTCCTCGCAGTGTGTAATGTGGGATTTTACCTAGTGCACAAGGAAGGCGGGGGCAGAGAGCTTTCAGACTGAGAACAGAGCGTGTGCAAGGGCCAAACAGGGCTGAGAAAGGCCAAGAAGCTAAAGCCGAGCACAAGAGGAGGGGACTAATATGAGGCCCAGACTGTGGGAGGGGACTTACAGGACGAGGGTAGAGTTGTGGACTTTATTCGAGGGACAATGAGAACACGTAAAAGGCTCTAAAGCAGGGGAAGAATGTACAATAATTGGATTTGCATTTTAAAAGAGACACTTTGGCTGTACTCTCAAGAATAAATTGGAGAGGAGGAAAAGCAAAAATTGGGGGCATCCAAGAGAATTACACAGAGAACAAAATAAGTATCCTGCTGGTGAATCCACATTTTCAGCCCAGATTAGCTATAAATTATGCAGAGAAGATGGCTGGGGTGAGTGTTGGTATCTGTGTGTGTGAATGTGTGTGCATATGTTCCTACAGTAAACAAAGCATATTAAAAGTCTTCTCTTAAAAAAAAATAAAAAAATAAAAGTCTTCTCTGTTATTATATATATTTTAAGGTATAAAACATGCTGTTTTGATATACATAGTGAAATGATTACCATAGTTAAGCAAATTAATATATCCATTTCTTCACATAGCTACCTCTTTTGTGGGGAGGGGGTTGTGAGAGCACCTGAAATCTCCTCTCTTAGCAAATTTCCAGTGTACAATATACAGTATTATTAACTCTAGTTTTCATGCTGTATATTAGCTCCCTAGACTTATCCTACATAACTGCACATTTGTACCCTTTGACTTGTATCTCCCCGTTTCCTCCTGCTCTCCACCCCCCATAACCACCCTTCTAGTCTCTGTTTCTATGCAGGTGACTCTTTCAGATCCCACATGGAAGTGAGATTGTGCAGCGTTTTTCTTTCTGTGTCTGGCTTGCTTCACTCATGTCCTCCAGGTTCAGCCATGTTGTCACAAATGGCTGCATCTCTGAAGGGCCCTCCTACCCCTAAACTCACCCAAACGTCCAGATAGCCCAGGACTAGGGTGACTCCTTTGGAGTTTGAGAATGTCTTCAGGACAGGCTGGTTCAAAACAAAAATGGCTTTAGAGGTAAAGCTGGAAAATTGGACACATACGTCGAGCTCTCTTTCTTCCTAAAACCCGCTGACACGAAAACAAAGAGAATGAGAAAGGAGAAAATGGCAAAACCCTGGAAGTTGAAGCAGCAAGACTGGTGGCTGGCCTCCCAGACCCAATAAAGCCGCACACCGAGCCTGCAGTGGGTGGGGAAACTCCAAAAGTGACCTGGTTTGCATTTAGAGCAGTGAAGAAGCTCAGGGACTGGTGGTACTTGGTACCTCTAGAGGTGAAAATGAAGGTGGGGCTGAAATAAGAGGGTTGGGGGAAAGGGTTTTAGTATCAGTTAGGTCCCCCCCCCCATGCCATGTAGCTATGTGACTCCTTCTCCACTGCAGTGAATGATAGGAAGGATTTATCTTCTGGAGACAGTAACCAAGGGGTCTCTGAACTGGAGATGCCAGGGAGAGTTGAGGTGTAGGAAATTGTTGTGCTGAAAACAGAGGGATTAAGGGAACATTAATGGGCTCACTGAATATTTGGGTCCCAGGCTTCTTCCCACATGCAGCTCCCAGAACACAGCTGCCAGGCATACACTCTTCAAGCAGGTGATGGAAGAGTCTGACCAATCCGAGAGGAAACGCCTAAATTAGGGTTCCCTAGAAGACAATCAAGTCATGTCACCCTGAGTACCAGGCTAGCACAGCTGGTCAGAGGGCTCTGGGCGGGATCTCAATAAGATGGAATCAATGGTGACTAACGTATTTTTATATATCGAGAGACTCACACACCTGGGGCAGAATTTGAGTTTGATTAGTACATTAAAAAAACAAGCAAGTGAAAAACAAGCCAATTATTCACTCCAGGTGGGGAAAATATCATGCAGGAAAGAAAAAGTATTCTTGGTGTTCCACACAACTTAGCCATTTACAGCATTTGCATAGTCATGGTGACATAAACATGTCTAATGCTTATATCTAATGTTTAATGTCTAATGTTTATGTCTAATGTATTGTATGTGCTCAATACAATATTGGGCACATGGAATACTAGAAGTGTGTGTGTGTGTGTGTGTGTGTGTGTGTGTTTGTAGTAGAGGTGGATTGGGATCTACAGAGAGCCAAGTCCCCATCTTCTATATTGGGAAGCCAACAAATAATGTCTATAATTGAAAGATCATGTAGCAACATCAAACTATTATTTGAAAATTTAGAGTTAAGTATTAACAGAATCAGAGGAGTTGAAAGAGGTTGCATTGGAGAATATATAGCGGGTGCACTCCAGGGCTGGTATACTATTTTCATAATATGCCTTGTGAAACTACTTGACTCTTTCATAAATGTGTATGTATAGTGTTAATGAAAATAAGCATTACATTTAAAAAGAAAAAAAAAGTAGTATGTTACCAGGGCTATATTATTCCATCATTGCATTTTTTTTGTTCTCCCTTCTGTGTGCTACCACAGTGCCAAGGGCACACGCTGCTGCTTTCCCTGGTGTTATGGGTTGGATTGTGTCCCTCAAATGATGTTGAAGACCTAACCCAAAGTACTTCAGAATGTGACCTTATGTGGTAATAGGGTCTTTACCGAGGTAATCAAGTTAAAGTAAGGTCATTAGGGTGGGCCCTAGTGCAATAGGACTGGTGTCCTTATAGAAAGGGGACATTTGGACCATAGAGACAGACACACACAGGGAGAACGCCATGGGGACATGAAGACAGAGATCAGGGTGATGCATTTACAAATCAAGATACATCACAAATTGTCAGCAAACCACAGAAGCTAAGAGAGCCATCGAACAGAGTGTCCCTCACAGCCCTCAGAAGGAACCGAGCCTGCCGGCACCTTGATCTTGGATTCTAGCCTCTGGAGCTGTAAGACGACACATCTCTCTGGTCTAAGCCACCCAGTCTGTGGCACTTTATGATGGCAGCTCTGGCAAACTAATAATACACATGGTATGTGGTGGCTCATTTCCACGCACTCCATAAAGGAAAGAACTATCTCTAAATCTTCCTCTGAAGGGACAAGGACAGGAAAGAAGTAAGGAAGGAAAAGAGGGAGGGAAGGAAGAAAAGGCATGGACCAAAACGTGCTTATGCGTACTTGACCCCAGCTGGAAAAATCTGCCTTTGAGCAAGAGGGGTTATACTTCTGTATTTAATTCTTTTATAATCAGATTATATTTATGTATACCATTAGTAGTTGAAAAATAAATAAACACCTACACATACCAAAGAAAAACAGAAAAGAAAATTCTTCCTCAATCCTTCCAAATCTCCAAATGGAAGAGTAACTGATTGGTATATTGAGATTAACATAGGATTAATAAAGGATATTGAAGTCAATAAAGGATTACAAATATTGTATTTTAATTTGTTTGTTCTGACTTTTCTTTCCTAACCAAGTGAGATGATTGCTTTGGGGCAGGCCCAGCTCTGTTTTACTTCCTTGGAGCTCACAGAGTTAGGCAGACGCGGAGGGAGGGCGTCCTTCCTGGATTTGCTTGGGAACATTTAAAAAATGTTTCAAAGATTGGCCCTAGATGGATGGAGGCAGTAAGGTAACAGCCAGCACTTCCACTTAGTTGTCCAGGCTCCAGTACGTGATACATAAACCACACGCAGCCTCACTGTGGTTCAGAAGGTTAAAAGTTATTAACTGAAATCAATTGAAATAAAAAGAGCCACATCTGCCTCGGTACACAATTCACTTCTCCAGACGGCTTTGGCCTGCACTGCAGGGGACAAACACACACACACACACACACACACACACACACACACACACACAGAGGCACGCACACATTCTCACTCAGTAACCCTGGGGGAGAGCAGAGGCAGCTGCAGAAGCCAAAAACCTCCCCAGTCCTAATTAAACCCTCAAAGTTTCCAGGCAACACAGCCAAGGAAAAAATCATTTCCAAGCTGAAGACCCCCAGCCCCCAGCCCCAGCAAAGGAAACGGGTCATTTGGTTTAATCAGCCCATGTGCACATTCTCTCTCCCCAGGTTGCCAAGACGGGTCTGTACCTAGCAGAGGTATTTGTGTAATCAAAGCTTCTGGAACTTTCCCTGCCAAGGCTACCAATGTGAATAGGCTCCTGAGGTAAAAATGTTCTCCCCGCTGGGGACGGCGCCCTTGAAGTCTACATCAAAATCAAGCCGGGGTCACAGCTGTTGCGGCACCCCACAGTGGAAAACTTGCAAGAAATCCCAGCCTGAACTACTGCTTTGCCTCAGGTCTACAGGAAACAGGCCCCAGTTGCCTGAGAGAGGGGGAAAGAGAGAGAGAGAGAATGAACATGCTTTCAAAAAAGCCAACCTTTCTAACTAGTCCTCAGGGGCAGGAAGACAAAGCTACTCCAGAACCTTGTCCCCTTCACCAAGGCACCCTACTCCCACCCAGTCACCCTCATCTCTCTAACATTGAGCCGTGGGCCCGGGGTCCCCGCAGGTTGGCCAAGAGCCACTAGGTGGCAGCAGATTAACTCTTCAAATGCCAGAATGGGCTGGAAGCAGTTGGGAGTTGAGTCTGCAAACTTTGATTCTGGTCACTTCCTTCAAAAGAAAAACGTAAATAAATCATTTTTTTCTGTACCTTAAAGATCTTTGGCTTGCAGGGTAGATGTTGGAGAAAATTGTATGAGGGGAAGATTGCTTCTGGTCACCCATTTTTTTTAGTGGCTTTTAGGGTAAAACACAATTGTGTATGCTCCAGGTTTCATGACTTTGATTTGGTTTACACTTGGTGCAAGGAACTAAAAGATCCTTTAAGAAATTTATGCTCCCATTCAAATTCACTTCAACAAACCCCAAATACAATAATAAATGAGTGCCTTCCATTTTCCAGCGATAGGGCTAATGGTCAACCAGATGGCCAGGACCCCAGCCCTCTAGGAGTTAGCGAGGAAGACAGGAGTTAAGAACAAATAGCATTCTTGTAGTTGACCACCTTGGATGAGTAAAGGAATCCGGACTTAAATTTGCTACGGATAAAAGGGAAAGCTGGTCACGTACATTAAGTTTTTCTGATATGGGAAGACTTATGCTTTTAGGGTGAGCAGTGGCCAAAAGTATGGGAGCCACCAGGAAGAACCTTTGCCAGCTTTACTCTCCTTAGAGGTTAAAAGTGTTTGCTGTTCAGATGACAAAGAAAAAAATCTTTCTCCTGGGTATTTTAGCCTCTGCAAAACACCCCCTCATTCTGCCTATTAAACCTCTGCCACAAATATAAAAATAATGTGGTGTTGATTGGAGTAGGGGGCCAGAAATGTGAAATTGATTTACTTTAGAAAGGGGAGAGAGAGCTACCAGTCACAGGAGGAATAAATCCAGAAACAGGGGAAGGGAGCTGGGGTGAAAAGACAAGTGTTCTTGTGGTTGGGCTTTAGAGAGTTTGGGAGGAATATAGAAAGAGAAAGGAAAGAAATTATGTGGAGGGGCCATAAATGTGTGATATATATTTATCTTGAGAGAGAGAGGGAAGGCAGTTCTAAGATCTTTTGCTGTGCATTTGGGATTCCCT
This sequence comes from Lepilemur ruficaudatus, assembly GCA_963574885.1. Classification (NCBI taxonomy): domain Eukaryota; kingdom Metazoa; phylum Chordata; class Mammalia; order Primates; family Lepilemuridae; genus Lepilemur; species Lepilemur ruficaudatus. Next base: position 7,761 of record CAUYRT010092535.1, on the reverse strand, counting down.
CTGATGTGCTTCAAGAGAGTTCAGTAAAGATTAAAATTGCCCCAAAATTATCTTTATTTCTCGGACTGGCAGTCTGCCTAAGACACAAGCAAGCACTGTTGATAGAACCAACCCTTTTCCCTTTCCTGTCTATCTAGGTGGTAAGGCAGTACTCGGATCATTTTTTAAAAGTTTTTTTATTTCGGCATATTACGGGGGTACAAATGTTTAGGTTATGTATATTGCCCTTGCCCCACCTGAGCCAGAGCTTCAAGCGTGTCCATCCCCCTGACAGTGTACACTGCACCTGTTATAGATCACGATTTCTTTCAGGAAAAGCTACCCCAGTATCTCCAGTAGGTTACAAAAAGTGTAATTATTATGCTAACCACAATATGTCATTTCTCTTTCTTAATATGCAGCCTCGGACTTTAAATTTTATTGTATAAGTTCACCAAAAGCATCATGGGAAGCATCACAGTAAGACAATGAAAACGCTCTGATCATCAGGAGATTTGGGACGGTGGTGCCATGCTGTTTCCTGTGTCATCCCCCATACTTCTGCTGGGCACATGGTACGACTAGTAAGCAGCTGATGGAATTGGGGCTCCTCATGGCCTGCTAGCCGAGCTTCTTGTTTGGGACAAGAACTGTTATGTGACTTCAGTCCTGGGGTCCTGACAATACCAACCGCCAGCCAGTTCATGCTTCCGTGCTTTTATGCATACTTTTCCCTCTGATGGACTCTCCTTACCCTTAACCACCTCTTTAGCACTCAATCACTTCTGGTCTGCTTAGAAAATTCCTACTCTCTTTAGAGAAATGTCCTGGCCTCTGTGAGACCTGCCCTGGCCACTCACCTTCACCTTCTTGTACATAACTCACCCCTTTCGTATAACAGTAATTGTTTTCCTATCTATCTTCCTAACCACAGCGAAGACACAAATGATCTTTGTGTTTCTGGTGCCTAGCACAGTGCCTGACACACAGGTGATGCTCAATCTATGATTGGACAAAGAGCTGTCATATAGCTTGTCATTCCACGTTGAGGAAGCCCAGCTCTTGAAAAGCCATTACTTTCTAAGCACTGAACCTAGAATTCAAACTAAAGTAGGTGCTAGGGAATTCAATCAATTACCCATCCTTCTAGTTATAATCTGTATTCCCCATTCTTCAACTGGCAGTCTCAGAAGAAAGCCCACTCAAATTCACAGAACACAGAGGAAAATATCTCAATACAATGACTTTCTGATCATTAGAGCTACAGGAGTATGTTTCCCAAAGCCTCCAGTCATAGAAGTTTCTATGCCTATACTTCTGTTTCTGCCATGAATTATTCTTTAAAAAATTTTTTTGAATATACAAGTATTCCATACTCATTAAAGAAAATTTGCAAAATAGAGAAGAGCAGAAAATAACAGACTAGTTTTCAATCAGTCTCACTATGTAAATTTACATACTGAGAATGTAACATTCTGGAGTATGAATTACTCTCTTACTTATGGAATTTAATAAAAACCAGATGACAGCGTGTGCTGTCTGCTAAAATCAGAGCCAGGTTCCATAGACAATGCCTAGGTGGATTTCATAGTCGGTTCCTGCAGCCACATGTAGGGAGCGCCTGTAGGCACACCCTGGCGAGCGGCACTGGGGTGGGGAGATGAGTTCCCGGAAAGAGTGAATTAGCACGGTTGGATGCCTTTGCATGATCCTTATGGAGCTTTGTACGGTGCCAACCCCTGAAGTCATGACAAGCCTCAGACCACAGTTTCCAGATTCCATTCATACAATTACTGGTCAATCCTCCAGGCTGCAGCGATGAACACGAGGCCCTTCCTAAAAATCAGAGGGCCTCCCCGACAGCCTCATGAGCTTCATTGCTTGTTTCCTTGACTGAACTTGCCTTGCACTTCCATACCACTTGAGCTCTATTTATTCTTGGCATCCAGCACGACACTCTTTCTTGGACCCTTAGTAGCAACCTCAGCGCTGTCACTTGGTAACGTAATGGGACAAAGAGCTCACCAGGATAGAGAAACTACGGCCGAAAGATGAAACCTCCTTGAAGTAAATAAACAGATCAAGGCAGCTTTTAGGCTGAGGAGAGCAGACCACCTGGATGCCTTGCCAGGGCGCTGGCACTCCCTCATCCACACGCAGTGACCAGACCGAGAGAAGCATACACTGACTCCTCCACACGACGAGGGATTTGTGTGTGTGCATATGTATTTGTTTTATTTGATGTAAAAAGTCTTTCAGAGCCCAGAGTAATGAATCAGGGCTGTAACTAAACTGGGTTTCCCTATACCCTGTTCTGTGCGAGTTGTTGGGGACACAAGGATGCATATGACAGTCCAGCCAGAGAGACAGACACACACTTATGTAGAGGGAAAGGAATTCAAAAATTATCGAGTGCTTACTCTCTGCCAGGCATGGTGCTAGGTGTTCTGTAAAAATAGCACATTTAATCTTCTCCACACAGTGTGAATTAGATGATAGTATTTCTTTTTATTTTACAAAAGAAGAAACTGAGGCCCAGAGAGCTATTTACTTTCCTAACTTACACTGCTGGAATTTGTAACAAAAACTCAAAACCCACGTCCAGGTCAGTTTGATAGAGTGACAGTGAGAAGCAGTGGAGTGCAGATGGGCAGGGGTTGAGGTGCCTCACGCCTTGCTCTCTCATCAGCTATGGCTCAGAGTGACACTGTCACCAGAGAGCTGTTCAGGTCAACTGTGGCAGGGCCACACAGCCAGGTGGGACTATTCCTCTACTTTGTAGTACTCTGGTTTTGGAAGAAACACTTAAATGTTGTCTGTCCTTTAAGTTAAGCTTCAGTCTTAACCTCCTCCTTCCCCAACAATGCAAAGGAGGGAATCTTGGAATGAATTTGAACTGTGGACTCAGATAGGCTTGTGCTACCTATCAGTTGCGTGGCTGCCAGTACATGTCTTGATATTTTTGAGCTCTGATTTCTCATCCATGCAACTGGCACAATGGCCACCTCACAGGGTTATGATTATGTATCTTTCCTTCTTTTTAGAGACAGGGTCTTGCTCTGTTACCCAGGCTGGAGTGCAGTGGTGCAATCATAGCTCACTGCAACTTTGAACTCCTGGGCTCAAGCAGACCTCCCGCTTGAGTCTTCCAAGTAGCTAGGACTACAGGTATGCACCCCCACACCTGGCTAATATTTTTTGAAAACATTTTTTGTATAGACAGAGTCTCACTACGTTGCCCAGACTGCTCTCTTACTTTTGGCTCATCCAGTGATCCTTCCACCTTGGCCTCCCCACGTGCTAGGTTTACAGGCATGAGCCACCACACCCAGCCAATGATGTTTCTTGAGATATAAGAAGTGGTGGATCAGACAGCACCTGGAACATTTTAGTGCTCAATAAATGTTAGCTCTTGCCCCTTCACTGCTTTCTGAGCTCTGCTAAAACAAACCTATATGCTCAGTACTGTTCCATGTCCACTCTATTTTTTTCTATGTATATTAATTTCTATCCCTCTCAACCCTCCCACCCCACTCAGCCTTAAGTTCTTTGAGGGAAAAGACCACGTCACATATTAGACAATTAACATATTAACACTGTTCAGAATGTGGGACCCATAGCAAACATATACCAAAACACCAAGCAATTGCTTGATTGATTTTGTCTTGTTGATCAAGATGCCTCATTCTGACTGCTAAGTGACAAGCCAGCAGTGGTGTGCTGGAGCTGCCTCATACTGGCTTGCAAGAGCTGTGTTGAATTTTTAAGAAATTTGTGAGCCTGTTGTTAAAGGGTGGGTAGCTTAAAATTTGCCATGATAGGAGTATTTACCCCACAGAAATTGGCAAACATTACAGATCAGAGCTTTCTCCCCTCCCCAACCCCCAAACACATGCACAGAGCCAGTTGTGTGCTACATTTTGGTGCATCATAATTTGCTATTAAGCTTTCAATAATATTTAGCTTGATTTTACTACAGTAGAAGACTGTAGTGTATCTTCAGACTCCTGATACTGGTAACAGGATTTCTAGCCTTAGAATTGGAAATGTAAAGATTTCATTAATTTAACCTCCCTTCCAAAGGAGAAGTCTCTTCTGTAAAATTTTTGGTGACTGCCTATTTGGCCTCTACGAAACACTCAAGAGACAGAGCTCATTCATTATCTTCCAAGGCAGTCTTCTCATGGAGAGCTCCGAGGTTATTAAAAAATTCTTTGTCATGATGATCTGTTCCTGCTTTTCCTATAACTTCCCCCAATTGTTCTGGGATCTGCCTGTTTTTATAGCAAAGCATAATGTCTACACTCTCCAAGTAATAGCACTGAGCATACCTATCAGGCCGTTCTCAGAGCCCCTCTCTGGTAGGCTGCATGGCCTGTGTTTTCCAACTGTTGAGATCCCCTCACCACTGTGGTTATCCAAGAACTGAATAAAATAATCTAGATGTAGCCAGTACAGTACAAAAGTGAGACCACTACTTCCTGCATTTTTTCACAAGCATATTACACATTTAGTTTGTGTTGTACTTTAGAAAAAAAATGAATTTTTTTCCATAGGCATTATTTTCAAGCTGGGCCAACTTACACAATTCATTTTTTGAACTCAGCACTTTATATTTATGGTGGTTAAATGTCATATTTTTGTTATTGATGCATTATTGAGTACCAATTTTGATATCTATTATATTTAATTAATTTTCTAGTTTTGTGGCCTCTTCTATAAGCCATCTGATAAATAGATTTTCAAGACCATCTATAATATTTACAAATAATCAACAAGTTATGGTTTTATCTACTTACTATTATCCAATATAAATTTCTGAAACTTGGCCACAAGGATGCCATGAGAGGGTTTATCCAACAGTTTGCTGAAATCAGACACATTTTCTATCATTCCTTAGATTTGTCAGCCTAGTCACTTACTCAAAAATGGTAATGAATTTAATGTGCTATGCATTGTTTTTAGTGACCTCAGCCAGTTCCTTACAACCGTCTACTTGTTTCCTCATCTGCTCATAAATGTTGTATTTAGTAACTAAGTCTAGAATTTTGTCCTAAAAAAACCCAAAACCTTACCAATTAGCATTTTCTGATGCCTTTTCCTGTGTGTTGAGATTCAGGATGACATTTTCTTTTGGTATGTCTCCTGTACACTTTAATGTCCCCTGGATTCCCAGTAATAGGAATCTTGTAGGTCCTAGTCATATCCTGTTAAACAATTTGTCTGGTCCTTCAGTGCACTGCTGTCCGATGAAAACCACAAATGTGAGCTGTTCATGTCATTTTAAATTTTTTAATAGCCGCATTAAAAAAATGAAATGGGTTAAAATTAATCTTAATAATATATTTATTTAACATAATATCTCCAGATTATTATCATTTCAACATACAATCAATATAAAATTATTAATGAGATATTTTACATTTTTTATACTAAGTCTTTGAAATCCAGTATATGTTTTACACTTATAGTAAATCTTAATACGGACTAGCCACATTTCAAATGCTCAAAGCCACATGAAGCTAGTGGTTAGACTTTACTCCTTTCAAGTGTCTGTACTTATTATGATGATGATGTTTTATTTTATCTTGTACTTCAATCCCATTTTCATGATATTTGTTATTCCCTTTTCGGCATGAAGGTTTTGCTCATAGTCAAGCTCTTGCTAAACAGGGGTGGAGAGGCCTTGCTTTTTCTTTGTCTGTTAATATTAATGAGAGTACCTTTTACAGTTAAACGCCATAAAGAAAGCTCGTTAAGGGCAACAACATCCCCTAGCATACAACTCTCCCTAGAACCACAAAATGGGTATGTTACAGAGGCCTGGGAGCTAATTCTCTCCAGATGTTTGCAAAGCAAGCAAGACCAAAAGGTGGAAACTGAAATTACTAAACACTTAATAAGGAGCTGATGGAACCAAGGCCCCAGGGTTGGCTCAGCAATAAGTGAAACACAGAGACCCTGTTTGTTCAGGGGAACTTCAAAGCCCCCTATAAACTCCCAGGAAAGGTGAGAGGCAAAAAGACTACAGAGAATCCAGCATTCCTGCAAAGTCAAACTGGAGACTAACTCGAGATGCTTCCCTGGGTGCTTAAGAAGAAGACTTAGGCGCAGGTCTGGTGAGCAGATGTTTGACTTTTGTTTATGCCCATTATTGCATACAGTGTGTGCACATCAGTTACAGGCATTTCTCTAGCTAGGCCAAAGGGGACAAACCAATTAAACATTCGGTTTAAAAAAATAGAGGGAGAAAATGCTTTTTCTATACTAAGTATCACTCTACACCAAAACCATAAAATTGTTAATGAAGCTAGCAGATCCAAATAACATAAAATTGGTTATATTTATTTTCATTTTTCCTTCTTTCTCTCCCTTTAACGGTGGGACAAACAGCATGGAGTTTTGGCTAAGATCATAATTAAAGAGGAAGGAAGACCTATTAACCAAATGTGGTATCAGCAGAAAGTCTGATAAGTAATCTCTTTGGTCACAGTCACCTGGCAGGAAAAAGGCTTCCAAGATTCAACCTTGCAGCTGTTATTTTTTTTCTTTTTTTCTTTCTTTTTTTTTTTTTTGTTCCCATTGCTAATCACTATGACCTGCCAGGTATGTACTGTTTGCCTTTTATATCTTTTTTTAGAGTAAACAATGAAACAATGGCAGCCATAAGGAAGACAAGAAAAGTGACCAAAAGTGACCCATTTTTCTAAGCTGCCACAGATGAAAGTGGAAAATAACTCTCGTTAAATAGTTACCAACAGAGAGACAAGCAGACAGACCTGTGTTGTTAGAAACCGAGGAAATATACTATCTTTTTGGACTTAGATATACCAAGGTTGGATTCCCAGCTCAGCCACTTACGAGGTATACAAATTTTTAGGTTGCTTAACCTCTCTTGGGTTTCAGTTTCCTCATCTACAAACAGAGTATGAAAATAGTACTTCCTTCCTAGGACTGTGGTGAGGATTAAATAAGGCAATGTATGCAAAATGCTTACCTTTTATAGACTAGTCCCTGGCACAAGGTAAGGGATAACCAATGACACCCAGGTGATAGCCTATTTATTATGCACCATCTTGGGTTTCTGTTTAGCTCTCTTCCTGCAGGAAGACTCTCTTGGTAATCACAGCCTCTGGTAGGTTCGGTGATTTGCAGGCAGATCTGTTTCCTCCTTAACCTCCAAAGGGTGTGTTCATAAAGATTGTTTCCTGTGCTAGTTCTCTTCATGTAGAAAAGGGACAGTCTTGGGTTGGGTGCGGTGGCTCACGCCTGTAATCCTAGCACTCTGGGAGGCCGAGGTGGGCGGATTGCTCAAGGTCAGAAGTTTGAAACCAGCCTGAGCAAGAGCGAGACCCCGTCTCTACTAAAAATAGAAAGAAATTAATTGGACAACTAAAAGTATATATAGAAAAAATTAGCAGGGCGTGGTGGTGCATGCCTGTAGTCCCAGCTACTTGGGAGGCTGAAGCAGAAGGATCACTTGAGCCCAGGAGTTTGAGGTTGCTGTGAGCTAGGCTGACACCACGGCACTCTAGCCTGGGCAACAAAGTGAGACTCTGTCGAAAGAAAGGAAGGAAGGAAGGAAGGAAGGAAGGAAGGAAGAAAGGAAGGAAGGAAGGAAGGAAGGAAGGAAGAAAGAAGGAAAGAAAGAAAAGAAAAGGGACAGTCTCACTGGGTCACACACTTGGTATATGTCTTAACTCTGGGCTTCGGCTGGTTGTGTAGCTCCCAGAAATGGTTTTCTGAGATGGATTATTGGCTGAGGAGCCATGTGTCGCCCTG